>JAOBRD020346696.1:0-20728 GCA_027575215.2 Hydrozoanthus sils | reverse complement strand
AATAATAGTAATAATAATAATAATAATATTAATAATAATGATAATAATAGTAACGATTTATTAACATTCCACTGGGTGGCTCTTCTTCGATCAGTACATCAAGCTAAAAAAGCCCTTCCCCCATCCCCCCATCCCCTTATAATACGCATAACAAAATAACGCCGACTTGGATTCAGTCGAAACTTAAAGAAAACTATACTACTTACAATTGGTGGGCTATGACTGAAACTTATATGAAAATAACTGGTGAAAGTTAATTTGCTAATATTACCGAGAAAGAAGCGCCGGGTTTTTGAAAAAAGGTCTTAGAGTGCGATATACGGCGTAACCAAGTTTAATATGCTCTTATAATTAGACGTACTTTTACTATGTTTCATTTCGAGGCTTTGATTAAAACTTCATAAGGACAGGTGCGTGTTGAAAACTTCTAAGCTGTACGTGTACGCGTACATGTGAGTGAATTTTTAGCTCAAATTGCCATGGAAACTCGCGCCAAAGCAAGGTGCGCTCGCGCAAGAATCATTTATGACCTTTTTGCCCAGTTTTAAAAGATTTTTAAATACGCGTTAAACTTTGTCAGCAACTGGCCGTTCTTCAATATTAATTAACAAGGTTTATTCAATGTGTGTATACCATAAGAATGGGCGTACCTTCACTTAACTCAATTTATTTGTCTGGAACGGTGTACACTGCCGTGTAACAGCTAAAAAAGCAAATAAGACAAAGAGAACGGATTTGTTTTTCGAATTCTTTTTTATGTTTGGATGGCTAGAAGGAAAAGATCGGAGTACCGAAGGAATTTTACAGCCAAAACATTATCAACGGTCCTGGCAGACGAAACGAAACGAAAACAAGAGTACCGGAATAAAAAGAGGCTCAGCGATTATCATGTAATTCGTGAAGCATTTGATTTTCCCAAGGAAACATACATTCACAGTAAGACTGGAAGGTAGGAAAGCGAAAATGGCCGAAGGGAAAATATCAAAGGTGTTTGCGAGAGTTTTGACTTTGTTTGTTCTGTTGTGTTTATTCGTATTTCATCTACTTAAAAAACATGTGGGGTAATTGTGTTGTAAATGGCATCCTCTTGCCTATTCGTGAAGTGAGCTGAACCAATATTAAAAGTTCGCAACTTAAGAACTTGATTAACTTCATTCCAACTTGATTGATAGAGATTTCATTTTCGGGCTTTTCATTGAGTAAGTTTTTTTCTCTTGAATAGGTTACTGATTTTCGTTTAATGTCATTAGGGCAAAAAAAGATTAGAAATTGTATTTGTCTTTGAGAGTTTTCGTGAGTAAATATTTGGCGGGAAGTTTGACAGTTCTGAAAACTTAAACCAATCAGAACCTCTTATGGCGATCACATGTTACAGCTCTAATTTGGGTTCCCGATTCCTTTTCGCTGCAGTTGTGGGAAAATGGTGTTTACTTCTGCGTACAGAAGGTTCTACAGGAAACCGCTTTGGGACGATTTTGGGGTTCAGGAGTGGGAAAGAAAACTACAATACCGTTCAGACAGGCGATCCCTTGAGCACAGACACGAGCCCTGGGCTTGGGACAGTGATACGGACGACGAAGATGTTGAGGAAACTGCAGATTCGCCGAGCCTCGACCGCGGTCATGATCAACCACGAGTTCGAGATCGGAGAGAGCAAAGAGTTCCAAAGCTTGCGTGGAATGAATCGACAGACGAGGATCAAAGGAAAGAAAGACTTATCAAGAGGGACGAAGAGAAGGAAAAAGTTCCCGAGAAGAGATCAGCTGATCAGGATAAACACGATGCATCCGCAAAGGGCGATCGTGTGGAACGACAGCGTCGTCAACGCCGAACTGTTGAAAGGAAATCGAGACGCCACCATTCGCCGTCCCAATCGTCGTCAAAGCAAACGAAAGAGTCTGATATAAAGCACAAAACGCCGCCATTCCTTCCTTATGGCTGGGCGAATAAGGGAGTACCTGTTGAACATATGAAAACCTACAATGTGTACGCGTCGCCAACCGAGGTACCATTTAACTGTTTATGTTTAGTTCTAAGAACGTGAAGACTGAAATAAAAAATAAACAAAAACAACAAAACACAAAACAAAAGATACAACAGGTTTAACCATAAAGTAATAGAACTGTAAGATGTATTCGAACATAATACAAATATATATTTGATGTATTATTGATAAGGAAAAATGGAATAACGAGAAGTTAATTTGAGGCAGCGATTTTTTTCATGATTAAACTAAATGGCACTTAGAAGAAAATTAGGTACGGAAAAATGCCAAATTACACGAGTAGTAGTCACTCGGTTAACTGCAGCATCCTTTCATTTTTGTCTTGAAAATCATGTTACACTGAGGGTAAGCTGTAATCTGTATGCTACTGTTTTGAAACACATCTGTGATTTTGTTGTTTGGTTTGATATATTTTTGCAATAACAAACCACAACTTGAGTTACACACACACCAGTTTGAGTGAATATAATTTTCTATAATGAATTATGATCAAAGCTGTCAAACGTCAGTGCTATGGGACTCATTGCATCCATAGAATGCGCAAAGTGACTATGGAGGGAAGTATTAACTTGTTTTTGTAAGATTTCTTGTTTCTTACAATGTTTGACATATTAAGTCTCCACTCCCCTGCTGCGAAAAGTTTTGCAAAAGTTTGGGTGCTTGCTCAGTCACATTTCCATAGTAGATAGCACTGTTACATAATAAAAGCTCTGAAATCTAGAATGAAGATAAAAGCGCAGTGCTTTATGAATGGGGATATACTGCATTTATTCCTCTGAAAACTCACGGTTTGTCCCAGGATTGCAAGAACTTAGGTCTGAGAGGGGGGGGGGAGGGGGGAGGGTTGGCACTTAACAAATATGGGTACTTAATACATCAGAAATGGTTGTGTCTAACTTTCAAAGATTTCAGGAATTGAAGTTTTTGCCTACTATTAATTTTACTTAATTTAGAAGTTTAAGTGCCAGCATTGTCTAATTGTTGTCCAGTGTGAACCCTTGTTCATAGCTTAATCTGAAAGCTACTACATATGAAGTGGATAAGTAATTGATATTTGTTATTTTGTTATTATTAGTATCATCATTCACAGGGCTCTGGGTTACCATTTTATAACCACTCATCTGTCATGACTCATTGAGGAAGCAAGTCAAATTACTTACTGACCCAGCATGAATAGTTTCCCTTGTTGTATCTATTCATTTTTTTCAATTGAGCTCTGAGGTATATTATATGCTTATTTTGAACCTGTTTCTTCCAGGTTTACCCAGCTGCACTGCGAGCTGCAAAGAGAAGGGAAGAAGACATTAAAACAAAGTCCAAGAAATATGAAGAAGCTCTCAGAAGAAAAGAAATTCGACCAACTATTGAGGATTCATACCCAACTTATCCTAAGTCAATGTGGCTCACAGAGTACCAGAGAAACTTCTGTAGGCCTGAGAATCAAAAACTAAAGTTTTAGATGAGACAGTAGTACTGATTTTGATTAGAAATTGTTTTGTACAATGGCGGCCACAGGTGAATCTTTTTCTGTTCCTGACAAACCCCTTCTGGTCTTTTTGTTAACAGTTTATCTATCTAGATTATGGAGGAAGCTAGTCTTAAAGAAGGCTAAGAAAGTTCAGACAGATTAGCAAATTGTTTTTGTCAAGTTGAAAAATCATTTCATGAGTGATGGCTTTAGCACTTACCAGCAGGAACAGCTACATTATTAATGATAAATATAAGATAATTCTACCATTAGTGTGAGCCAGTTTCTTTTATTCAAACATAAATGTGAGCTCTTTTTAAAATAAGCATAGTTTTGTAACATGAATGAAAAACCAAAGTGTTTTTTTGTATAACTTAAGAAATCTCAGTAGCAGTGTGATGGGTATTTTTTAAGAAAAATATAAAGAGTTTCAGACTTTATAAGTGGTCAGGTAACTTTTTAGTTTTTAAAAACTTGATCAAAGTCTGGTAGTTTAAAACAAATAAACATATATTCCTACATGCTAACATTTACGTGTCTAATCTGACTTGCTGTCCGTCAAAAGATTGCCTTGTTAAAATGCCCATAACCATTCATTTTTTTTTTATCTAAAAGTACTTATCTTAAAGTGAACATTTCCGAAAAAAAATTTTGATTTGAAAAAAATGAATTTTTTACAGAACTTTTAACTCTACATTTCTTTGATCAACCCTTGTCACTGATCATAAGGATGACAGGCTCACTGTGACAGATTAAGGAATTTGAATCACCGTCACATCAAAATATAACTAATTCTGTCAGACAAAGAAAGTTTTAAAGAAACAGTTAGCAAAAATCATGCTGCAATACATATTTCCAGCACTTTTACACCCCACTGTTGTTGCTGTATGAGGAGCAGTGTTCCTTAATCTACATCATATTGACTTCATGCCCTTAATCTACACCACCTTGACTCGACATTTGGTGTACCAAAATGGCAGCAGTTTTCATTGTTTTTAAAGACTGGTAAATTATTCGTGTTTTGTTCAAATCAAATTTTTTTGCAAAGTGTTCTTTTTAAGATACATACTTTTATATAAGAAAACGAAAGGTTATGGGCACTTAAAGGAATTTCAAGACCTTCCGACTCTCACACGTTTGAGACGCATGCATTTGAAGTCCTTCACACAACACCACACCTTTCTCAAGAAATTTGTGGTAAAAAAAACCCTCAAAATATTTTCAGTGTTTGTTCATATGAACTTATTAACACAGTGTATTGCATACTGCCTTATCTAAGATGGCCTCTGATCTAAGGCTGTCTTAAGTGACCATTTCGGACCGACTGGCTGGAATCTGTTCTATGTCAAGCTGATAAGGGAGTATGCTGTCAGTTGCAACATAGGATTTGAAAGTGAATGCAACTTACCACTTTAGCAATAAATGTGCATAAAACATGTTTCATTACAATATTTAGGGAGGTTTTTCTGAACCCATTCATTCTGGCAAGTAAACACCATCAGAAAAAATTTTACTTATTTGCCTTCACCAATGTTGGAAGGTCTGAACTTCAAAGTTAAACATTTGTAAAAACCGTTGAGTGTGCTGGCAAGAAATTACAATAGCTGATTTTAGCTATTTTTAATCTTCACTATGATTAGTTTTTAAGATGGCTACATTTCGAGTGTTACTTCCTTTAAACAAATTCTTGAAACTGTAGTTTGTTGTGGTCTTAGTTTAACCAAGCATTTTATTGATTCGACAATAACTCCAAACTCCTGGGGCTAGTTGGAAAGCCGATTAACTTTGAACCAGGATTAACTCTTAACAAAACCTATTGGTTGTCATGGAAATTAACCCTGGATTTGGGGTAATTGTATGTTGAACAACTGGGCCAATGAGAATAATAACTTGGACCTTGCGAAGGTTTGGGAGTCAAAAGCACTGAACAAATCTAAGTTGGTGGAAATAAGAAAACTTGTAAACCCTAAGAGATTGGATACTTGAGCTCCAAGAGGCAGAGTCCTTGGATTCCCCAAAGAGATGGGAAACCTTAGACTCCAGACTCCTCAGACCCTAAGAAGATAGGAAACAAGGATCTTGTGAGAAAGATCTTCTGATTCTCTTAAGAGGTGGATATACTCAATCTCTAATGAACTGCAATCAGAAAAACTCTTACAACAGACAGGATACCTGGATTCCCTTGGAAATGGGATTTTCAACCTCTCACAACTGACTAGATACCTGGTTGCCCTGGCATAGGAAACTTGGAACTTCCTAATAGGATCCCCCAAAGAACATACTGGACCCATCAAGATGAGGTACCTGGAACCCCCGACAGATGGATACCAACCTCCACGAGAAAAACTGAACCTGACCACAAGGAAACAGGTGCCCCCACCCCCCATTCCCTTCCAAGGGGATGCTTCGACCTCCGATCCAGGAGTTGGTATACTCCAACTTTGCTAAAGATAGGATACTCGGACTACGTGGAGAAGAGCCGTTTATAGACTCCACCGTGTAATGGGAGGTCGTCAAGTTATGTGATCTTGTTCAACTACATTTTTAGTAACACTGGCCAGTGCAATAGGAGTTCCTTGGACTTTAGAGTGCTTTGTTTAAAAATGGTCGTTATTTATAAATTAAAGACTCGCATAATCTACAACAAGTGCATCTGTAGTACTTCCTGAAATTCAAAATGATGTCAGCACTTGAAAAAGAATTGAAAAAGCTAATGCAAGCCGTACAGCTTTTGTTTTAAAACCAGTAAACTGCCATTAAAACTGGGCTAGTTTAAATTTGATCATTCATTTTACGGATCCCCTCGAACAAACCATGACAACAAAAACAGCTGTAAAACAGTTTTGGTGCCGATAATTAACAGCTATGATTGGTTGAAATATTAAAAACATTTAAATATCATTCTCGTATGAGTAGTTATCCCATATACAGCACATTCGCATACACCCGAAATCAAGAATTTTACCAACACACTGTCTGATGTATCTTGCTTTATTTCACTTAAAACAGGTTGAATTAGCACATTTACAAGCTGCATATCTTCGTTAGATTAACATAAGGTTTGAATCGACAAAATAATCGGTTTTTCCAAGATTCTTTGTGTCTCTAATTACACTTGCGGTGAACTCCGGACTTTTTCGAATTTCCCCGAAATGAGCCTAGTGTTTATGTCACAACGCTATGTTGATTAAATGATAACTTTTTGAACCCTGTTCACACCGAGCCAAATAGCTTTTCGGGATTGCTTGATACTTCTGTACGATAAAACCTAAGGTGTTTTTTTCCGAGAAACCTGAAAGCGGCCACGAGAACTAGGTCTTGGAAACATCAAAATTTCAATCTAACAATATAATTCTTACTTCCCTTCATTAAATATTTTGTATAATATTTTATCAAGTACACTTAATAGGGGCCAGACAGTCGAACACATTGTGAATTTTCATTTCCCAACAATATAACCACGGCAAACAGCACAAATTGTAACGGTATACAGTATATTTTACATTTACCGCGGTTTGGCGTACTCGAAACGTTTTGACACCAAACCGCGGGACTTGTTTGAGGTAAACTTGGATATGAATTGCAACCAGTTCGATCGCAGAGTGGTAAGAAATAAAATCAAAATAGACAAAATGTTTGTAATACGAATATAGTAAACTTAATGTTAACGGTTGGCTACGATTGGATAATCGATTAGAATAAGTCAGTAAACTTGCGTGTAACCAGGTTTAAAGAATTTTTTTTAACTTTTAAGCGTTTCTTTCACATTTTGTATGTATAATACAAGCAGAGATTCGATTTTGAGCCACTGACTGCTGGCACTGAAAAGTTTAATGAATCAGAGTTGTTGTTCGATTGTGGCCCCTTCTAGTGCCAGTCTACACAATTATCTTAATTATATCAGTTAAACGAATCCAAGGGTATTTTGAATCTTATGATGCACTGGCGCCCCCCAGAGAACCCCGACCCCGTGTACTAACGCTTCCCGCTCGAATCCGGTCAGCGGTTTCTGAGTCAAGCTGAGCTAGCATTGGAGTGCTTCTTGAGATTCTATTGGACGGCGAAAGCTTGGCATGGGCCGCTAGGTTGTCACGTGAAGAGGACCGCTGGAGTCTGGAGCCACTGGCGCCCATTTTCTCCATCAGCTTCTGGCCGCGGTTACTCAGGGTTCTCTTGAGCCGAGAGAAGGTTTTCTCGCGTTTACTGTTTTTCTTGTCGTCATCGAAGCCCGCGCTATCGTGGTCAGCCGAACCCTTCAAGCTGCTAGTGCCGCTGCTCTGAAATGAAGAAGTTGAGGAGCTGGTGGAGAGCGCGCTGTCATCAGCTAGTAGCTGAGCCACCTTGGTCTGACGTACTACGTCCAGGGCCTGGGGGAGACAATAATGTCACAACCTGAGAGTCAACCTGGAACCGAAAAATTGAAACCAGTAACCGTAGACCATCTGGGATTGATTATTCTAAACCTCTCTTCTGCTTTACTCAATACTTCATTCAGTACATGATATTAAGGCGTGCACCAGTTACACAGTACTCTCGGGATCTCGCTAAATTCCCCAAGCCCAAGCTCTCTCTTAAAGATAAAACAGAAAAGCTCGATATAAACAATACCTCGATCATTCTCTATTCGTCCCTAGAGCACGCGCGTGTGTTTGTAAGAGATAAAATCATCGTTTATCATAAGCTTGCTTAGGGAGCCTTTTTTCTTTCAGTACACCTTACCTCACCTAGACCTACGTCTCAGTAAAGGAATTTCTACATTAAATAAGCCATGTACTTTTAACTATTCAAATTGTTGCTAGATTGCTTCAGTCTGTGTTGCTATGGTGACCACTTACTGAGCTGACGTTTTGCCTGGATCTCAGCGCACATTCTTCCAATGTTTCGGCAGCTTCAAACTTTCCTTGTCTCCGATACAGGGCACCAAGATTCCTGAGGGTGGTAGTAACAGTCGGGCTATCGACTTTAGCCGCCTTGTGCCAGCCACCATACTCCCCGTAGGGCGCGTTGTCTTTCCCGCGCTTTCCGTCATCGTCTGTCAGAGATCCAGAACCCTCGGGCCCAAACTCCCTCTCATGAGCGCGGGTTAGTACCTGCACCGACCGACATTTCATATACGTCAGTTCTTTCATTTTTAAGCGCGTTAAATGATACGTTACACCGTAAGATCCCACTTATAAGCCCCGTCGGTTTTAAGCCCCCCACGGATATAAGCCCATCCATTTGCCGACGAATATTTTATTCTGGATATAAGCCTTCCCCCCCCTCCCGTTCTATAAGCCCATCTACTGTATAAGTGTGTTCCTTTTGCGTTTCTTTTTTAACATCAAAGTTTTTAATCAAATGTTACAGAGATAAACAAGTGGCTGTTGAGTTTAGAACAATAACTATGATACCAAAGAAAGAAACAAATGTTTTCATGCAATATAACAACGCTATGAGTTCTGTTCCACTGTTCATTTCCAACACAACTGTTCACATAAGTCGGTTTTATAGATGCTTTTTTTTAACGAATTTCCCGTTTATTGTGACGCACAATAAATGTATTATAAATGTAACTCAAAATCTAAACGTATGTTAGTTCAAATTCGTTTCTCAAATACGCTTTATCTCGTCGTTCCGAAATATTTCTTTTACTCCGCTTATAAGCCCCCTCGGATAAAAGGCCCCTCGGATATAAGGCCCTTCGGATATAAGGCCCTCCGTTCATAATCCCATCCAAAACCCCTTATGAAGTTATATAAGCCAAGGCCTTAAAGTGGGATTTTACAGTATGCTCTCCTAATTTACATCTTTGTAGAGAATGGTCAGGAAATCTAGGCTCACGGGTCAGAGTGTACTAAAGCCTGTAGTGAAACCCCCAAATAGTTAATTTTAGTCTAAGTGGACAGCTGTTTTGTCCTTGTTAATTTGGCCGCATCGCCGCTGTATAGACCCTATGCATTAATGGCGGCGATTTAATTTTTTTTTGTCTACATAAAAATTTAAACTAGCGCAGCTAGTCTCGTTCTTGATTTCAACTTTCAAAAGAACATGTTACGCAAACGGAGACTAGTACGGCTAATTTGAACGGAGACAAAATATTTTGTTTTATATCATTTAAACGCACAGGGTCTAAGCTAACAGACAGGCTCCGATTCCAACAGAAAGAGATAAAGAAGAACGTAAAAAAATGTAATTTAAACCTAAAACTTTTAAATCTAAAGCGTTTAGAAAAGTGACCTGTGAATGAGATAACAATAAATTATAAGCTAATCAGTACAGAGAACATAAAACATGATCGACCAGCACCCATGCACCAACAATGCTGGAAGAAAAAAATCACCAAATTCTCTCAAACCGTCCAGAGAAATGTTATGAAAATAAGATAAAATAATTTATACAAACTCAGCATTAAGTACTCTTAGTGGTGAAAGGGTTGTTTGGAGAATTTGGAATTTTTAGCTTCATTGAAACTTGACCTTGTTAGGCCAAATACTTTTCGGATAGCCCGGATGCAAACGGAAATAACTCCACTTTAAACCAACAATCTTTGCTGTCTGAAATTTTATTTCATTTTCTTTTCCCTAAATCGACAAAGAAGTGACAAAATACCTGTTTGTAGAGAGTCTCGGCTGCTTTGTATTTGCCTTGCTTCAAGTACGCGGAGGCCTGTTACAAAATGAGCTCATTATTACGCATTATTAAGACATGCATCTCTGCATGCTACTTGAGTGACATTCACAACAAACTTGCAATTGTACAGCTGAATCGTGGGTGGCGGAAGCAAAATATTTTATTCCGTCGCCCATATGAATTATTTCGAAGCGCTGTATGTACATAGTTGATCAATTTGCATTTATTGCAATAATTTTGTTTTGTAAACAAGTTGTAAACCTTGTTTGTCGATTTGTAGATAGGATAAGGAAAACAGAGTACTTTGCGAACGAGTGAAATATTTTTTCCACGAGGAATATAACTTCATATCTTGGCGCCACCGTGTAACTTTCTTTTTATCAAACAGATATGAGTGTTTGTTTTTGTTGAAATGAGCGGGAAAAACAAAGAAATGTCGTCAGTAATATCTTCACTAGTGAGTATATGGAAAATATGTCAAGTGGTCGTATCCCGGGTGTAACTTCATATGACGATTTTTACTCGCAGTAAAACACTCACATTATATAACAAGTTAATAAATATTCTAAATATATGTACTTCCAAGTATGGCATTCATAACCAAAAAAAAAATTAAAAAAAGACTTAATCAGACTTCCAAATAAACGGATTTAGAAAATCAGCTGGAATTTCCGTGTCTGAATTAAAAAGTGAACATTTCAAGCCTTTTTGTCATCTGCATACCTTTTCTAGATTTGCTGATAACACGGGCCGGCACCAACGCCGTAGATACTGAATCACTGGCGGTAGTTATTAAGAGGTTTATAGCAATGAGAACACAGAAATTGTTCACCTACCAGATTATTCTTTGTCTTGGCTACGTTAGGGTCGTCCGGGCCAAGCTTTGTAATGTAAATTTCCAGCGCTCTTTGGTAGTACTGTTCAACCTGGATAAAGAGCACATTGGTTAACGTAGCACTTGGTGGTGACAGACAAGGATAGTATACAGGTCTTGGTAGTGGGTGTGACACGACCATGGACAAGAAATGGTAAACCTTGGTAGTGGTGTATGGCAAGGCCCACTGCTGGTGTTACTTTCACGTTTACGAGCTTCGCAACTCAGAGCTTTTGGTAGTATTTTAAACCAGCAATGTCCCGCTATGGGAGACTAAGTTCTAGCCTATTTCAAATCTGTTCGATCACTGAAACAAACAAGCGTGGGCCAGTTCATATGGAGTACCAGAAACGCGTCAGTGAGAAACATTTGCGTTGGTTTCCAAAGCTAAAGCATACACTTCCGAGTTTTTCGACGATTTTCTACAGCATTTAAATGGAATCGAAAGAGGCATTAGTTGAGGTTTCTCAAGTCATGTATGGATCAATTGAATATTCAATTTCGCAGTTATGGTGCGCCGTGAATTCAATTGTTTGTTCATAATTTTTTCGTTCAGCCGGTCGTGCAACCAATGATCGTAATATTTCGCTACTATTTATTATAATTCACGAAATGACCTTTATGTTTTTTGTTTTCTTCTGTAGTTGACTCAAAAGGCGACGAAACCATCATGGCGAGATAGAACACGGGGGATCTCGAACTTACTTTAAACTCTTAGAAAAAAAAGAAAAGAAATATTGACAAAAATGGTAGCGAAGAGGTGAAATGTTATTGTTCAGGTCAACAACGACAGCTTTTTTTTCGGCGCGCGAGCGGGCAAGATGAAATTAATCCTGCAATCTGATTGGTTCCCTAAGCGGGCGGAATTTTACGATCTTGCCCGTGCTCAAATACCAACAGCAACTTCGTGACAAGCAAAGACGACTAAACTCAAAAGGTTCAGATTTTTTTAGTTTTGCAAGTCTTGGCTTATAAAGCGTTAACATTTGGAAACAACCTTTGAATTTTTTTTTGACATAATATCCGACGAATAAAGTTTTCATAAAGACAGTGAATTTTATTATCCTGCTGAACAAAGACAGTCTGAACATAGGCCTTTAAAAAGAAACAATAACACGGAAACAAAGGGGGAAAAAAAACCCGTTTTTTGCTGTCCGGGAGGTTCGTGTTGAGAAAAAACTGTGCCCTCGGTCTAGGTACGGACCTCGGCCCTTGGCCTCGGTCCTTACACAAGACCTCTGGCATTGTTTTTCTCAATACGGACCTCCCGGCCGGCAAATAACATATATATATGTCTTCAGGATGGATAAGGTGCAGTCCGATTTACCACTCTACGACCTAAACTTGAGTTCGGGTTAATCAAGTTATCTCTCACTAGAACTTAGTCTCCCGAGTCAGGACACTTTAATATTAACATAATCATTACTACAACTACTATTATTCTTCTTCTTGTGTGTGACTTAATTTTATGCAAGCTTTTATAATTTCAATAAAGACGCAGTAGTTTTAAGATCGAAAACGTTTAGTTTTAAAATACTCAGTTTTATATACCAGTGTCGGAAACATTGTATTTTGTAGCGTGTTTTGTAGAATAATTAAAAGTTAGTAAATATGAAATACTTTTGAAACCATAATCATACTAAGTGTTAACGGATAAACAAGTGATAATTGAAACATGAGCTGATTTCAATCAACGTCACGACCCAACCTCTAGATTAGCGTGATTAGCAACCCACAACTTTGTGAACGTGCTGGTGTTACATCAGATTTAGATGCTTGTATACGTAAATAGGCTTGCCCAAACTACGCCTTGATTTAGCTTCCTTTATCATAGTTTAACCTTAATAGGGCATAGAAGTTACCTTGTGAAAGTATAAAACGTCGAACGATTTGCGAATAAAGCAGAATTTTGAAGTTATAGTAAAGTGTGTGACTATAAAGAAGAGATTCTCAACACCAGTGCAGTTTTATGTAAAGACTAATAATGCGGAATTATGAACATTATTATTTTGGTATTATTAATTTATAGCTAATAGAGACCTTAAGTGCCAGATGTCCGTGTAGCTACAGAGGCCAGCCGGAAATCAAATATGAGTAATTGACGCGTGCTTGCATACGTCATGCGGTTGTCGTGATCTTCACGGAGGTGAAAAGCGTCTTGGTGGCCTCCGTGACGATCACCACGACCGCACGACGTGTGCAAGTACGCGTCAACTTCCGGTTGGCATCCGTGGCAACACGGGCGTCTCGTGCTTAAGGTCTCATTATCACCGTCGTTATCATCACAAGACACAGATGCAGCGAATAAAATGTACCTCGTCATACTTTCCCTGGTTCTGGCAAAGGAGAGCCAGGTTATTCAGTTGCTTAGCAACGTCAGGATGGTCTTTACCAAGAACCTAGCAACAGGTGACAAAACAAAAGCTCGATCTGGATGTCAAAAACAAATAACAGTATATCGACAGCAAAAAACGTTGGCAGTTTATTGGCTACTCTTTCAATCATCCCACAGCAAGCTTATCTTCCTGTTTCTGCTAATAACAAACTCAGCACGTAAATAATTTTAACGTAGGTCCCACAATCAGGGTTTGCGCAGAAAATGCGTAATGAGAATCCATGACTATTACATTACCAGCTTAGTTGGGTAGGATACCCTCATTAGTATTTGAAACTTTTTATATAGTCGACAATTATATTGAGATTCCACCATTTTGAGATTCCTAGGTCATTTTACCTAAATACCTTGGTTCTTATAGACCAGGTATAAACGCATCACCAAATTTCAAGTCTTTCCATATCTTTTTGAATGTCTGTGTAAACCTTGCAATTGTACTGCATAGTCATGTTATTTATATTAAACAGGATCATTTTAACGTTTTTACTGAAAAGCAATTATGGTCAAATCAACAACACATGCACCTAGCATAGTTGGTGCTACACACTACAAAACAAAGACCACTGACTTTCTCTCTGATTTCCAACGCCCGTTTGCAGAGCGGTTCGGCTTCCTTGTATTTGCCCCGCTTGCCGTACAGCACAGCCAAGTTGTTCAGTGTAGCAGCCACCTAAACAGCAACGAGAGTACAACTGAATTCATTAAATGGACTCCACCAAACTACAAGCTCCTTTCATATAAGAACCAGTAACCTTCAACTAAGACTGGGCTGTTCTTAAACTTATTGGTTATTTCAGCCTCAAATTGTTCTTTCAACATTGGGTTCACTGTTCGGAACTACAAACTAAAATGCGCTAAAAAAATAAATATTTGCTCGTTGATTATTTTTTTCATTCAGCAATAGGCGATAAATAGCGAATTTATGAAAAAAAGGCGCACGTACACGGTTTTAACACTCACGAGTTTTGCCAACAAAGCACTTTCCGTAGTTTTTCTGTTTATTTTTTAATTTCTTAAAATTGTCTGATCAAACTTGTTCTTAATTTTTGAGCAATCTCAGTCTGGGTGTTCTGATATAAAGGCCATTGCCAAGTAAAAGTACTGACTTATGTTTAGCGTCGCCGCCCAACTCCTTTTTACTTTTAATTCTCAAAATGTACGTGTAAAATAAAATATATTTCTAGCTTTTGTCTAGTCCTGCTGTGTTCTAGTTCGGAGTGAAATAAATGAAACGTTATCAAAAGCAAATAAACCAGGATCCGGGATCGATCAAGCATTACGTTACGTCTCAATTCAAATACCTGTTGGTCTTAATTAAACTCAATATCAGGGAAAATTTCAAAAAAGAAAAAAAAACGCTTCCTCCTCCTTTTTTCAAAAATCCGAACGCTAAAAATTTTTTTTTCTTGGCCTAAAGTCTGTTATCTTATGCAGTCTATATTTACAAAATAAACACATAGACACGCCAGGTGTGGTTTACAATGTTTCCAGCAACAAATGTGGAAACTTCACGGAATTGACGAGAAAAATACCAGCTAACACCACTTTGTTTTCTTGTCCGAATAATCTCACTGTATGACTAGCATGCAAGGGTTTATTAACGTCTTCTGAACCCTTGCGAGCAAGTAATGCTTGGCAAAGCTAATTAGGTTTGAATAACATTTGCATAACAATCGACACAATAAGCACTTTGTGGTCGTTATATAAAAAACTATTTTTTGTCTTCAGAAATACCGCTCGCTTTGACATCGGTGAGCAGCAAAGCTTTTGTCAAGCGTGTTTACCAGATAAGAGGATCATTTGCCGCCGATACGAGCTTTCTATTTTTCATCGACTAATCTAACAGATTAATTAATTAGATCTTGCGTTATTTTTAAAACTTTCAAGTGGTTCATTTTCAGTGATGGAAAAACGGGAGACGATCACGCACACAATTCCAATAAGTCTAACTCACTAACCGCAGGATGGTCCTCTCCAAGAGTCTTCTCGCGGATGGTGAGAGCGTCGTGCAACAAATTAGCCGCCTCCTTATACTTGTTCTGGTCCCTGTCAAGGTGAGAAAATATACAGATCAGGATTGCACGAGCAGTATTAAAGAAGGGGTATCTGGTGGGTGGTTTTAAAGCGAGTGAAAAATATTTGTGGTATATATATATAACAGTTATTTTCACGAGAAAGCGAACAGTACACCTTCAGATCTTGATTGCTGGAACAATCGATAAGCTTCCTATAAATATTTTGTACGAAACCAAATTTTGTAAGTACTTTTAATAATTACTAGAGTCCATTCAATATCCCTTAATAACAGAGTGTTAAGAATCTCGTCCTGCGAAGGTGCTTTTTTACTTTACATACTAATGATATAAGCACGTCTCAAATTATTATGAGACGATTTTTGTTGCCTTTGTTACAGTTCTGAGGTTACATCGAAACTGGGCTAATTATTTCAAGCTTTCTAATTTATTGAAACTGGTTTTGGGGGTAATAAATGTTAACTCCAATATACCGATCACCGATCTGCGGTTTTGTCTAGTCTTAAGTAACGTAAAACTCGGCGCTAACTCAAGAGGAAAGAAATTGTTACAAGGGATCAGTATATGCAAAACGAAGAACAGATATTTTTAAGAAAGCTCAAAAACACAGTTATATTTACTAACTGTGTTTCTTGCCCTAATCTAAAGTATTTGTTTAAAAGCTGTCACGGCACGCTTCTCGCTGATTTCGGATCAGTTTTACTTCTGACTACGCATAGCAGCTGAATTTTTTTTTCAAAACAAAGCTAATAATGGCGTTTTACACTTGGTAATAGCGTCTGCATTACAGGCTTTCATTCCAACGGAATTTTATTGTTTTCTGTTTAATTCATTGTATTTGCGCTAATCTGTACAAAGCAGATGAATTAGAACACTTCAAGATTCATTCATACTTTCAACACGTTTGCTGTCGATGACAAAATACGTACCACGTAGTATTTTATATACTAGACAGTCCGTGTGCTTTACATTTACAAGTTAAAAATGGCTTAAGCAAGCACGCAGGGGGAGTTGTCGGATAAATCAAGCCGTAGTCAGATGTTAAATGCAGTCTCTAGTCGGATATATAATGCAGTCGGTGTACAGAACTCCGCTCTTCCTTTGTTGCTGAAGTGTCATTGTTTACAAACAATACCATAAAGTACCGCTGCAAACAACGTTAAATTTGTCGCAGCTGCTTCTTGGAAAAACTGTTCTCCCTTATTACTTGAAATAATCGACATTTGCTTTCATCAGTAACTTAACTTTGTGTGAATCACGCGTTTTATGCCTAACGAGATGACCCTTCGAGGAGCGACAAACCAAAAACAGGCTTAAGACGGTTACGACTGTTTAAACCGTTCGCTGTAGGTAAAATTAAAACAACAAGTTGTACTGTGGGCTTTCAATGCGAAAAAAAAAGCTACAAAGACCTGTAAGTTTAATTCGTCTTACAATTCAGCTTATGTTCTTACAAACGACATTTGACTCCATTTAATAACAAATAACGACACCAATATCCTTGCAGAACTTTGCATGACACAACACTAACAGCGTTTAGTGTCAGTTTTCAAAACATTTGGTTAATCATCAACTTAAATTCCCAAGGGAATTAACTCGGCTAACTAACATCTTAATACCAGATTACATTTCAGCTAACTATTTTAAGCTATGGCCACGTGCTTTTCACTAAAAATGCACTCATGGTGCCACGATCTCGTTTCCTCTATTTTTGTTTTAACTGACGCAGTACACAAAGTAAATGTAGGGGCATTCTTTCTTAATCCTCGTTATGCAGTTTGAAAAAAAAACTATTTCTAAAACAAAATAGTTGCTTTAACTTGCGGTTATTAATCGACTCATTTCCGCTTTGTCTACTTTAAAAGTATATCGAAAAAGGATTAGAACACAAAACAGTATGCAGTACTTTTCTGCAGTCCGGCCTAAGCTAAGTTCTTCCCAATTCTTCTTGGTAACAAAAATAATATCCCACGTCTTAATGCTTTTAAAAACACACCGACAATTGTGCTCGAGGCAACTCGCTCATTTCAAAGTACACTCTTTTTTATTTTATATGGACGTCTAATTTTGAGCTGAGATTGAATATTCCTAAGTATTTTGATAACTTCAGCGTCAACTGTTCTTAAATAAATTCTTAGTATTGGGTGTGAAGTTGTTAATTTTCCATTCGCAAAAACCGTCCGAAAGCACAAACACCGTTACCTTGACCGACAAGAAAGAAACAATGATAACAAAAAAAATTAACGAGTACGTGAACAACACTTAGGGCGATGTAATGTTGTACTGATCAACATTAGCCATGAAAAAAAATTTTCACAATCCTTTGAAGTCTTCAAAATAAAGTTTTTCGCCTTTCCTCTGCCTCAGTATGTTTTTAAAATGTTCTTTTACTTGGGCAGTTTTCAGCCTCATGTTCTTATAAAAAAAGGGTGAACTAAAACATCCAGCCGGTGAAGTGTGGATTCACGCTCGACAGCTTCGATAACAAGCGAGTTCCCTCTGGCACCCAGCTAACTTGGAAACGGATAGAAATAAGAACTGCGGTTTTCATTTCGGATTTAAAAGTACCCTTAGTCTGCGACAAGGTTCTATCAACGGCTAGTTTCGCCAAAATTTGCTTCCAAAGTTAGATTTATCTTAGTTTAATAGCTTCTAAAGCAAAAGAAAGTCTGCTACGACATATTTCGTGGGCGAGAGACAACAGTGGCTGGGTGGGTGGGATTGGGGGAGGATGGTTGATGGTTTTTTTTTACCTTCTATGTTGCGACATCAAAAAGTAGACGCGAAGGTTAAATCCAATTCAGTAAAAGAATGTTAAAAATTATAGTTAAGGCTAGGTGCAAAATTGACAAAAAAAAAAGTTACTGTGTCAAGAGTTGAACCGCTAATTGCAAGTGTGTTTACCACTTTTGTGACTCATCCGGTTCTTTACAACAAAATCAAAGATGTCAAAGAGCTGAAAAATCTTCTAAGCACCTGAATCAGCCTATCACTATGTGCAAATTCAGTGGTCACATTTTAGGATTTTCACCACTGATTCAAAAGTTTGAATAAATTGCAGCAATTAATTCTAAGTACTTTTGAAGACAAAAAAATGACTGGTCATTTGAAAGGATTTCGAAAATAATTGGCTTAAAAGTAACGACATTGTGGATTGAATAGAAACTGTTTCAATTCGGGATAAATAAAAGTGGTTGGGTCCAAGGTTGTGCAGCAGTTGACGAATACATGGTACTATAAAACTATTATAATCTACAGTATTTTGTGACAACCATACACTTGCACATGTGTTTAGTTTACAAAGAACAACATAAAGTATGCTTGGATCTTTAAAAACTGCATAACTGAAACTATCTCCAAATAAAAATTTACCAGGTAAAGTGAAACTATATGAAAGTCTTGACATAACTTATAACTTATAGTCTGATCTTTCGGTTTTCAATTTAAAATAAATAATCGCTATACTGTTACAAAAGCAAAAAATGCAGAACATTTATGACAAATTTGTTGAGCTTATTGTGTTTAAGAACAGGCGACACAAAAGATTCTACCACACACTGATTTACCTATCTGAAACATCTTATAAACTGTATTTTGCTTCACCTTTAATTGCACTAAAAAATGTAGAAAATAGAATAAAATCAAACAGCTATAATACAATCTCGCATCTTTTTTATTTTACTTCACTTTCTAGACAAAGATAAATCTAAGTTTTATTTTGTGGAAAATAGCACGAATTTTTCCAACATATATAAGCCTTAAAACTATGTCGTTCGCTTATAACGAAGCAAAGAGAATGTAACAAACTTACGATCCCAAACTAGCATTTTTCAGTATCAAACACACATTCCTACTGCATTCAGAAACAAGCTCTGTGATTTACTTTATCTATATATTTTGTTTTCTGCAGACTGCAATACCTTCCAAAGATTCTGAAAAAATGAAGTCTAAAGATAAAAAGTCTTGCAATTCAAAATACTTAAGACAGGTCAGCGTTTTTGCTAAATATAGTGGCTTAAATAAAAGACTATCACCGAGAAAGAAATCATCAGGGGCTCTTTATTCTTATCAGCTTTAATATACTCCTACAAAGATTATCAACACCTACCTTATTACAGTCTCTGAAAATTAGTAAATCAATTTGAAAGTATATTAAATTTCATATTTACTACAAATTCTCTTACAAAATGCAAAATTCTCCAACTGTTGGACGAGTGAAAACTAAAAACAATTGAATATAAAGGCTTTGAAATTTATGTACCACTCAGAATGAGATTTTAGCACCCCGAGCATTGACCTTATTTCAAAACTGAGGGTAAACAATTATTGGCAACAAGAAAATTACTTGAAAAAAAAAATAGTACAATTAGAAGACACAGCGTTAAAGTTACATAATTCAAACTGGTGACTAATTTATGCCATCTTATTATAAGAAACCTCATCACCATTAAAGTGGCCACCATTAGTTGCTGAAATGGGTGAAAAGGCTTGTTGTACGAAGAGGAGGGTTTTCTTTTCCAATCCCCATAAAATTAACAATTTCACTGCCTGCATTTCCCTCTTTGGCAGTATTTGTCTAGACAGGGAAATGTTAGTTGCACAGTCATTACCATAAACCTTACTCTTAGTATCAATAAATTTATGTCCAAGCCACAAGTTTAGCGTCATTTGTTTTTGTCACTTTAGTTGTCATCATCAATGTTTTGCAGCACTTTTATCAATATTGTTGTCAACGATGCTATTATCATCTGTTTTGTTGCCATTAGTAACAGCATACCACTGTCAAACCCATAATAAATGAGATAAACTGAAAATGTGCAGTTACAATGAAGATCAAACTCGACTGGAAATTTTCAGCAAACTTAGCAATCAATCACGTGTACAGAAACCACAGCTTAAATGAATGCCACAAAAAAACCTTATGTGCATTGAAAAAAAAACTCTTTGAAAGGCACTGCACTTGCAGAAAACAATATCAGCTCAGTGACAAAAATCAGATTCAATAATTTAAGAATTAAAAAAATGCATGCTTCTGTTCATCTACCAAGCGTCACACTTGCAAAAAAAGATTTACATTTTTTTACCATTTCCAAAAAAATATAACCTATATATTAATAATATATTTCTAAAAATACTAACAAATAATTTCCAAAACAATTTAACTGTTTACATGTTACTGTTTACTCTTATATCTTATGAGTCATCTTCGCCAATACCATAGAGAGGATAAAATATAGGATTTTTTTTGGTGTTTATAAAAAATTAGCAAACATTTTCGATCATTTTGATCATCATCAAAATGATTAAAAACGTTTGCTGACTTTTAATAAACACCAAAAAA
>JAOBRD020346591.1:0-20728 GCA_027575215.2 Hydrozoanthus sils | reverse complement strand
CCATCTAATAAGCCCCCCCGGTCTGGAAGGTCTTAGAATAAATAATCCCCCCCGGTCTTATTAATTAAAGTACTTCTTATAAATTTTACCCCAATCGCATAACTCAGTTGAGGCTGTAATAAGCCGAAAGCTCCTTTTCGTACAATTTTAACCAGAAGATCGTTTCTTGTATGTTTTATAGTTAAGAAAGAGCTTCGTTAAATTTTTATTACGTTTTTTCCTCATCCGAGGTTTTCCCCTTTATTAACTTCTCCTACTTGTTTTAACACCTTAGTATCAAGCTGAGCTACGAGAATTCTGCATTAATCTTAAACGTAAAAACAAATTATTCGTAACGCTAGGTAGCTATATAATCTGATTTATGTCATTGGCCACTTCCTTTTTTACTATATTATTCATTTTATACTCTTTTGGTTAATCATGTCATGTTTCTACACTTTCTTATAAGCAGGTCGCCTTCTCGTCTACTTGACATTTTTGGTGGAATGATTTACCTCTTCATTTGCTAATATATCATAAATGTTGCTTACTTATTAAGTTAACAATCATAAATATGCCCTTCATTACCGTCATTTTTAAACGTATTTTAATTTCCTAGTTCAACACAATGGCCTTTGTGCATAATGACGTTAAAAGGGCATGAAATTTAGGGTTGGTGATGAAATGCTATGTGAGATTGCAGGGGTTTTGGATTAATTTAAACTGTTTTTACTGATCAGCAATTCGTTTTGTTCGTTCTACGTATACCATGTTCATTCACTGGAATGTTCGTTACACTATATATAGAAAGTAAGTATCACCACCAAGCCTTGTTTTAGTGGACGAAAACGCTATTGTGTCGTCATCATGCATAAAGTCTAATACTTCGACTACGAATTTTGGTTTGATAAATAACTGACCGAGTGGTTGTCGTATGTAATCCTACTGCAATCCGACATAAAATTTTATTTCATAGGATTACTTATACCAATTGAATTCTGATGGACACTGCCAAACTACATATCCTGTTGTTTAAACTAAACAAAAATAATCTCGTTCCCTAAATAATAATAATAATAATAATAATCTCGTTTCCCTGGCTTTTCTTTAAAGGCCGCGTCGCCGCATCGGAAGGATGTTGGCAAGAAGTTGGTCTTCACAGATCTCGCTATTTCTGAAATTGCTAACCTGTTAGAATCATAATAAATTGCACTGACTTTTGACCAAACAATTATAATGATGATAGTTAACGTAACTTTTCAAGTTCAATTGTACTGCTGTAAAGTTTGGCCTCTATATCAGGCTTGTCGCGTACCTACAAGAGTTGCCGGGCTTACAGGTTTTTCTGAAATCACAACTTTTCTTCATCCAATTCTCTCATTTCGGAAAATGAGCTACAGGAGAGAAAAAATAGCCCCACGATCTGCTGGAGTTGTTTTCTTCGTTATTTTCATTCAAAAACATCGGCACGTCACAAACATTGAAACAGACAGCCGGCGAAAGCATCCATTAAAAATTATTCCTTCAGGAGTGGCTGAAAATGCTTCAACTTTGTCCGTTGTTGTAAGAAAGCATTGTTTTTGTCTACATTTTGTCGTATAAAAAGTAAAATAAAGTTCTAAAAAATTGGCGGGACGGCTAAAGCCTCGTCAACGTTTGAACCTGGGCTCACAAGCAAAAAAATGTCTGGCCACGCCCATGGAGGCTAGGGCTATTACAGTTACTATGTTGAAAATAAACTCTAGAGTAAGAAAGAACAGCTCCACAAAGTTACTACAATTTGAACAAAAAAAAGTTAAATGCTGGTTTCAAATGAAGACACTTTAACAGTTGGTATCGGTGTTTTGAATTTACTTGTTTCTTCCACGAATGAGAAATCAAGCTTCTTACAATTAAATTCGTTGTCGTTTCGGCCAGCTTTTTCCTGAGTTTGTTTTGAGGTGTGAAAAGCATCTTCAGACAAAGTACTTGCGGGATCAACAGCGCTGTGCCTGAATTCAAGATCTCCTGGAGTCTCATATGCATCTGACGAGAAATAGCTGGAAAGAAATGTAGGACTTTGTACCTCGGTGTAACTCTGGGAACCAGAAGTTGTACAGGTTCGTGAGCGGTCTCGTGGCTCGAAGCTACTTCTTGTTGGGTCATCACGTCTTAGACTCCGTCTAAGCGAGTTGTTTCTTGAGATAGTCGGAAACGACTGTAAACTTCGGCAACTGGAATGAAAATTGAAGTTTTCTGGTATCTTATTTGTCTTGCGGCTTTCGCTGAGGGAAACTTGTATCATCATTGTATGAGGTTCTCGGTAGAGCTGTTTCCTATTCCGTGTCCGTCGGAACAACGCAGCCTTAAAGTCCGGTTTCATGAAAGCGTAGAATACTGGGTTAGCCAATGAACCAACAGCAATGGTGAATATGGAGATCGTGTACAAGCTTTGAGGAATCAAAGATGGGCTAATCTCATACGCTAGCGTCATGTAAATTACAGGCAGCCAGCTGAATACGAAAGTAACCGCAACTATTGCAAACACTTTGGAGACTTTGGCCTCGATTGACATTGTCCTCCTTTGAAACTTTCTTGAAGAAAAAGAAAGCACAGAACTTAGATGCCTGTTGTGTCTTTTGATTTGCTTAAAGATTCGAAAATACGCAACAAAGATACCACAGTATGGTAGAACAATTCCAAGAACAACCAGGCACACAGTATATACAGTGTGGGGCTTTGCGTTCTCTTGGCTCTGCCAAATTAAGGGAAGCAGTGAAAATGTTAATGGGACAAGCCAGCAAGCCGCAAGTATTTTCTTGAACCACTTTGATAAAACATATGAATACTGCAAGGGTCTTGTGACGGCTATATATCGGTCAAGAGTAACTCCACATAGATTGCCCACTCCAGAGATCAAAACTGCGCTGACTAGGTATTCCAGAATGCTTGAGTGAGCGTTGGCAATTTTGAGAGGAAATAAGACGCCGCCGGTGAGAATGTCAGAAATGGCGAGAGAAACTACAAAGCAATTTGTAAATGTTCTCATGTTTTTAAACTTGTGGACTAGGCCACACACCACCGCGTTTGTTGCAACAATAAGTATGGACAAAATTCCGAGCGGAATAACTTCTTTTAGCAATACTGTGTTTGCGCTCATCGTTCATCCAGTCCCTGTGATTGTTGTGACAAGTTACCTTAATAACTTTCGATTAAAATTTGATGCTATAGACATTTTTCCAACGTTTGATTTTGCTAAGCGAGCATTGCCTCTATAAATCACTTGGTTAGTCCTAAACCAGTCAAACTTTAGCATTTTAAACTGTTTGAAAGAACTATCTCTTCAATTGTCCGACCGCCTGCTTCTTTCGGTACGACCCTTTGAGACAAAGTTTCTTTCTCCGTTGAACCGATGTATCAATCTTTTTTGAGCATGTCGCGTAGATACAAAATATCCCTTCTTAGAACCCTCACAAGGCTGAATCCGGCTCTCTCTGCAATTGAGAAATCTTCTAATAAAACCTGATAAAAAAAACAGAGCTCGAAAAATCAAGTATCATAAACATAAGCTTACTTTTTGCCGGAGTTTTCACAAACAAACCAATTGAGATTTCCGTAGAAACTAGGTTTTCCTTGAAGCTGCACGCTGCGTTATTGACGTCTAGATTTCAATTAAAATATTTGATGGTTTCTTTAACTGTTTAATGAAATTAATTTGCATTTTGTCGCGTCGTACTTCTAACAAGATTTGATCTTTTCCTCTTTAAATTGGCAGAATGAAATCTCCTATTCTTTTCCACAAGATACTTTTTGATTAACTTGTGCTGTGTATTTGCTTAGGTCTAATGTAACCTCTCGTTTGTCAGTGTTCATTTGACTAATTGTGCTTTCATTAAGTCCATCGTTGATTTGAGTGTGTACCGCATTTGGAAGGGCGTCCTTTCCATCAATAATTGGACAGAGAGAATATAACAATCACAAAAAAAGTTTTTCGTCTGATTTTTTGCCTTCAAAGAATTATTATGAATAGATGTATTTGTGATAGAAAAGTTATGCATCGTAGAAAAAAAGATTGAGGCGGACAGGAATTTTCACAAGGAAATGTTTAGACTTTTTAATTAAAAGCTGTAGATAGCTAAAACATTTTGAAATAAATTATTTTGTGCCGCAGCTTTTTGCTCGTCGGACTTATGTTTTATTATCATTAATCCAAACAAAAGCTCTTCACAATGTCAGGCAATCAACCGCAGCCAGTCAGTAGAAAGTAAACATCACTCTACTAACGAGAAATTGGGTTGCAAACGGGACGCGGTTCGGGATTTAGTTCTCAACAAACCTGTACAATTCAACCAACTTTCGAGACCACTTCAACTATGTTCAAACTAGACAATAGCCGAAGCGTTTGGCTTTGTTTTTTTATTTCAAACGAGAAGACTTTAATATAATCTTCTGTGTTATAAATCGCGTCTGTGAGTAGACGACAAAATAGTACATCAATCACGTTTAAATTGTATGGTCTTTTTTAAAATGTGCTCTTAAAAACATTGGTATGATTAAGATATCGAAGAATCAAATGGGAGACTGGTCTTTTTCAACAAACTAAGGTTTTAAAAGGATTACTTTAACTGTTAAATTTTATTACTTCTTCCCGTAAAGACCTTTTATTACTTATGTAAACGACTTCATAATAAATCAAAGTTACTGGCCTGCCTGAAAATTGTTGAATTTTAAGATCAGAGGCAATTCGGTATTGCTGTTAAAAACCTACAACAAATACATGTTTGTATTACAAAAGAAAAGAAATGAAAAACTCATTATCCAAGATAATGGTTTCTTCAACATAAGAAAAGGGCGAAGAAAGATGATCACGGAACAGGTGCCGACGACTCTTCATCCTTACCCATGGTGCTTTGCGCACTTATGTTTCCGCATCCAAACAAACATTTACCCCCGTCTCGACATCTTTTTTTTTTTCGATCAAAATTATGCAAGCGAGAGCTTTAGAAATTACTCAAGAAAAAGCAAATCCTAAAACCTCAAGAAAACCAAATGATTACAAATTTAGACAAAGAAGCATTAGGGGAGGTTATTGACGCCGGCTTAACTCTCGAATTTTATTTTTTGTTTTACTAAAAAGAAACCCTTTAAAGTGGCTTATTTTCGGAATAGCTTTAAAAATTCAGCACCGCTTTCATCTTTTTCTAAATCTAAACAAGTTTAATAGATAACAGAAGTATTTTACTCAAATGTATAAAACCTCCCATATTTTCAAAAAAAAAACGGTTAACTTCACCGAACGTCACTGAATCGTTTGATCGTTCATGACCTAACTGGCAGACGGGTTTGAACTAGAGAATAGTAGAATATTAAGTCTTGTCTGTTTTCAGAAAACGATGTAAACTATTTTTATGAGTGTCACAATCCCTCAAATTGATCCAGGGATACAGCAACATAGTAGTGAGTAGTGACAGTAGATTCAGGTTAAAAGGCAATGTTAGTGCGAAGAACAACTACAGGTAAGGTGCTTATCAAGCGCAATCGATGTAACTCGATTTTCCACGACGGAATGAACTTCTTTTCGAAAGTTTGATTAATCTGCGGTGACAAATTTTCTCTGACTGTAGCTCTAGAAATTTCAGACGTAATTTTTTGTTGTTGAGTTTTGAAAACAGTTCATTATTGAGTTTATCTTGGAGCTGGTCCACATCGACGCATGGTTTTACAAAAACCTTCAGAGCGAGTGTGCTGAAACACACCTGACGCGAGCTCGAGTTATTTAAAAGCTAAAGATAAAAAGCACTGATTAAAGCAATCTTGTTAAACGGAGATATGTTTCAAACAAAGATGATCAAAGATAACTATTAATAAACCGAAGAACCGTTTAGTCTTATAATGTCCCATTCAGTATCGGGTTTAAAAAAAGATTTTGTTGTGAAGTTTATATACACCTGCTTTTTTACGAGGTTCCGCAGCCCTTAACACCAAGTCTTGTCTTATAAACTATATAGACGGGACAGGGATGCAGAGAAAAAATAAACGAAACGGAAATGCGGACAGTGAAAACTCGAACGCTGGCATGTTAAGTTTGCTTCGAAAACAACTTTGCTGGTATGAAAGAAGCGATGTAAAAACTAGAGTAACTTGCCATTTGTTCGGAAATGTGCCGAAAGCACCATACTCCCCTCCCAGCTACCGATATAAAGGGAAGTTATTCTTAATTGAAACAGCAACTCTGTGTTTTGTGGAGGTGAGGCTCTTTGTTTCTACCTAAAACTAAGAGGTCTAGTGTTATCATGGAGAAGAAGGAAATGGCCTAGTTTGTATTTATTTTTTTATTCTCGCTGAGGGGTGACAATCTGACAATGGTCCTGACTTCCTGAATAGATGTATTTCAATAGCAATCATTTCGTGATGTGCGACTGAGTCAGAAGACATCCACGTTAAAAGCGAGTGAGAACTGCTGCTTGCTCGTGTTAGTGTGGTAAAAATTGTCTTTGTTTGGGGTAATTCTGGCGACTAAGGCATTTGTACCTGTCGAGTTACGGCCAACTAAAGCTTGACGAAATTTAGCCGTTGTTCCTATAGTTGAAAATAGGAAGTTTTAAGCATTTGTAGACAAATAACAGGAAAAGGGGCTCGTGCAGCTAACAGGAATCGAATGTTTCAAAAAGTGCATCCAGGTACTTTAAGCATGCCTCTGTCAATGGACTGGATCAATTAAAGGGTGAATTAGGAATTAAGCAATAATTTGGACGAAACTAGCTTAAAAAAACTGTGCAAAAGCCAAAAGTTCGAAAAAGTCGTTTTTTCTGTGACAAACTCAGCTTACGGCATTTCGTGTGAGCACTATTTTTGCTCGATTCAATCTCTCTAGTCTATCATTTGAACTTAATTCGAAGTGCTATCCCATTATGTGTGTGGTCAGTGAAAAAAAAAAAATCAAACCAGCATAGAAACATATCTTGAAATTAGAGCGAAACTAAAGCCCATTCAGCTTTTTGATTGAGTTCCAGTCAAGTCTTGAAAGTCTTGATTCTAACTAATTTGCAAATTTTAGTTGCCAAACATTTTTTCAGGTCAATTAAGGCATGGGTCACGATTGGCGGTGTCCCCGAAAACTGTTTTTACGCGATTACTCGGCTGTTCCTTGGCCAATTTTGTTCATCTTGGTACCAAAGTTTGATTGTGGTAAAACACGTTTAGGACTTTCAGTTTTGGCAAAACTGAAATGATTTAAGATCATTTTCCTTGCTGGCAAAGCGATTTTTTAGTTTTCTCTTGCCCTTCCCTTCGAGAGTCCCCTATTGAGGTTCGCAGAAATCTCATAATTGCCAAACACTTAGTTTTCGGAGTTCTGTTTTGATCTAATCAGTTGCGGAAGTGGCTTATTGTTAGAACGGAAATCTTTTGTGTTGTGTTAGTCCTGAGGTGTAATCGCGCTACTTTTGAAAAAATATATTGACAAAGCATCTACAAAGCAAATCTTAACTTATTGAATATCGCACTTTGTAATACATATATGTGTATGAATCGCTCCCTAAATGTCTCGAACAAAACTGTGCGGTATTATATATATGTGTATGACTCTAATTGTCTCGAACAAGATTATGCTGCATTATAATGATGCCTCTGCATCTCTAATAAACTCTGTGAATTAGAATGGATAGGAAGTTGAATAGGGTCTTTGCTGCAAAACTTCGCTTCACCGTTAAATCATCTCCGACACAACTTTTCTTACCACAAAATACATACCCTGCTTTTGCGCCTGTTAAACTTGTTAAGTTAAACTATGTCGGATAGCTAGGCAGGTTATCTTTGAAAAACTTCACCGAACCTCTGAGTATCATGTCTGATAAGACTTTTGTGAAGTAAAAATACATATCTCGAGTTGTACTCAACGTATAAAGGTGATTCAAACACTCACTTAAAATACACACAATACGAAAGGAGCATATTGCGTCTGTTAAACTTGTTGAGTTACACTATGTCGAAAGTTGAAGTGCGATGCGTGGATGAGGCTAACCTTTAAGAAACTTCTGAATCGTGTCCAATAATACTTTGGTAAAGAAAAAATACATATCTCGAGTTTTACTCAACGTATAAAAATGATTCAAACATTCACTTAAATACACTCAATACGAAAGGAGCATAAAAATAACTTGGTTTTGCGTCTGTTAAACTTGTTGAAGTAAACTATGTCGAAAGTTCAAGTGTGATGTATGGATAGGACAATCTTTGAAAAACTTTACCGAGCCTCTGAGTATCATGTCGATAAGACTTTTGCGAAGAAAAAATACGTATCTCGAGTTATACTCAACATATAAAGGTGATTCAAAAACTAACTTAAAATACACTCAATACGAAAGTAGCAAAAAAATAACTTGCTTTTGCGCCTGTCAAACTTGTTGAGTCAAACCAAGTTGAACGTTTAAGTGTGATATATGGGTAGCGTTTGAAAAACTTCAACGCACTGCAAAATCATGTCAGCTTAAACAATTTCTGAAGAAAAATAAAATTCAAATCTCGGGTTTTAATCAACGTATAAAGGTGACTCAAACACTCGCTAAAATACACTCAAAGCGAAAGTAACATTAAAAGAACTTGTTTTTGCGTCTCTTAAGCTTTAAAGCAACAGTGGAGACAGCTGTTTCATACTGTTCATGTTCGACTAATTTGACATGCATGTTTGATTTTCAATGCACGAATAACTTTGAAAAATAAGGCATTGAATCATGCCAATAACAGACGTGTGCTGATTCAGTGCTGGCCACAGCATACAACGTTTAAACGGTAAGCATGTAATGGTATATTAGTACGGAGGAAAATTCGCAACCGCAAATATCTTCTCCGAGTATTGGTGGCTGATATTCATTTTTGATGATGTTGTAACGAAACAGCAAAATCCATGGACTGTAACATATCCCAATCCGGCGACCAAACCATTCCATTATGTCCGACCGGCAGAATCGAATGCAAGTAAGTTAACATTTGTCTAACTTAGAATTAATAGTTGAACTACGACATGAGCAATGCCTGACAATACGGTTTGTTTCACTACCAGTTTGATCTTCATCAGCTGCCCAGTTGTTTTCACACGATAGGGAAACTTCATTGGCGATCTTATCAACGACTTAGCTATTTTTTCATAAATATATACCTTCAGGAATTGCTTTTAATTTAAACACTTGTTACTTGATTGATTTCGGAAATACAAACGGTATAAACAGCGTTTGGCAGCGTAGCCCACTGGAAAAATAACTTATAATGGCCCACACGTTTGCCATTGACACATAACATTTATCAGCTTACATATGCGAAATGATAAATTCTTATTTGACACCTTATGTTTCCGCAATTACACTAGGCGGGCATTTCAAAAACCACTTTCGTGAAACCTTCGTAACACGCACTGGTTTTCCGAGTAGAGCAAAACAATAGACTGAATTTATCTGCATAAATCAGGTTAGTTAATCTATTTAATGGGATTTCAGAATTTCTAGCGTTGAGTCTTATGGGAATTTTTAATGTTGCATGCGCGACAGCACTCAATCGGCTAGATTTTGCCAAACGATATAAGACCCCTCTTCCTGTTAACGCCCTAGATTTGTATAAAATACTTTTGATGTACGTTTGGTGCGTTTCGACCACTAAGAATTACTTTGTGCGTGTAATATTAAAACGGTGGCATACGAGATCCAATTCAAGTGAAGTATTGGGGAAAAAACGCGCTTATACCTAATGTGGTAAGTACACAAAATCAAAATACTTACCCTGCTAGTGTCATGCACCTCCTGAGTGCCCAATGATCACTTTTATAAATTCTCATAACTTATGTCTATAAGATTTCCATAAGAAGTTTGGGAGATTTTTGTAATTAAAAAGATTTTATGGACGATCAAGTTTTATATTCTCAATACTAATCAGCACAGCTTTTTATCGTTAAAGTAAGGAGAATTTAGACGTTAATAAATACTGTAGGAGTGAAACGGTTAAAAATAGCTTCTAAAGCTTTCATGTTCCATTTCAATGAATGGCTGCTATATTATAATCTAGACAAGGACCATCACTCGTTACGTATACTAACTATATCTATTACTGATATAAACATAGGAAGAATTTTACTAACCACGGCTTTCTGTTGTTTTTTTTGTACTAATATTTATATTGTAAATTATGCTTCATTGTTAAAGCAAACTGAAAGATTTGGCATGTCCGTTGCATGCGCTTCCGAAGTTACACCTATATATCATCTTGTCATTTTAAGCTAGGAGGCGTCCAAGCATTGAAAAGATTTGGCAAAAGCTCGAAGGTAATGCTCGAAAATGTTGCTTTAATGATCCCGTCAGTACTTATTCTACCCAATTAGGCTTGTTTGATCAAGCGGACAAATCAACAACAAGTACATACAAGCACACAAAAGCATCACATTGATTTTCCCCTCCAGAATTTTAGAAAGTGTTAAGACTTTTAACTATGCTTTGATGAGATTTTTATTGTTTCTGTATGAAAATAATTATCCTCTTTTGCTCTGTGTCAATCAAACTATGGCTAACATACTTGAGTGAGCTATGAGAGGGCTTTCCTAGTTATATGAGAAATGATTTATGGTTTTGACAGAAACCTTGAAACATCATTCGCTTGAAAGATTCCTTAATTAATGTTCCTTAATTAAACCCGAGAAGATAACATAAACTCAGAGACTCCGAAAGCTCTTCGTTCCTTCTTCTATAGTAGTTAGTATAATCCATTATTTTTTACGAGTTGTTCCTTTCAGAGTTACTGTTCTGTAGGACTACTTATAAACCATATCAACATAAAGATAATTTTTGCTTTTAATTTTCCATTATATTCAGAGAAACTTTCATGCAATACAAGTGATGCTTAACAATATTAAAGTCTCGATATTGCTGCAGCTAATAAAGCTCTCCGCCTGGCCCTCTCGCGTATTTTTGATCGCTGGCACATATTTGTCAACTAGTCAGTATTGGCCAAACACACACCATTTGCTTCTCCACAGCAGATCAAGTAGCTTCAGCTTGCAACAGACGATTTTTGGACAAAGTAATATTGAAAAAACGGGGACAAAAAGTTTGAGGTAAGTTTCATATACAGTCTTAGATCTCGCCTTCAACAACCCTAATTGTTATTAACAAACTTGAATTAATTCCACAAGAGCTCATGCAATAGAAACACGAACAAAGCATTAAGAACTGAAAACATTGGGTATACATAAGCAACCTAATTTGCTTCGACAAAGGGTTAACACTTTCATTGCTAGAAATGCTACAAAGATAAGACCTAGTAGTCAACTTTTAACTTGATCACGAATTTAGCTATTTACTTATTGGCATTGAACAGTGCTCAGTATAAAACCTAATTTAGCGTACGTGACAACTGTTCGTCATTCTTGTGAGCGGCCGTATGAAATTGAACTCTTCCAGAAATACGATAGAAATTTCAAATATTTGTTATGGAAAGAGTAACACCATCTTAAACATGTTCGCTAGTCCCATCCTAGCAAGCAACTTCCTTTACTTCTCCGTTTTAACAAATCAGGACTGGTTGGCACATAAATAGATGTAGACATTAGAGTACCATACAAATAGTATACACAAGTTTTTGATATCTAGATTTGTTGTGCTTTTTGTGTGTTATTCAAAAGTATGAAGCAGATACTATTCTTTTGCCAGTCCTCAGTTTAGCATTCTTGTTAATTAATGTGTTTGTGGCTTTCCTATCGCTCTAACAACCTTTCCACACATTTTGTGGATTTTAAATTTCCTGCTCGAAACGAGCAGAAACATTTGAGAAAGTAAGCCACACTTGGCGAAAATGTGAACGTGTCCTTAACTGATCTGTGACTGACTCCGATCTGTGAATGGCTCGATATCATTGTCAGGAGAAGAAAAACTTAACATGTACAATGTTTTGGCAAGAAGGACACAAAACTTATTATCTTTCCAGTTTTGAAACTCTAAGCTCTGACTTGACAAAGTAATTTGTTTCGCAGCTTTTTTAGTTTTTGTCGTTACGTTATAGTCAATTAACGAAAGATTTAAAAAATTTTAGAATTTTTGGTTTTAATCAAATATCTGATGAAAATTGCAAATCCGCAAAAGTAGGAGTGCAACCTACATATTCACAGATGCAAAGAAATGTTTTATTAAAAAATATTCCGGCTCTAGTGCTTTGTTTTCTTTTCAGCTTGATTTCTTAATGTAAAAAAAAAGTGCAAGCGTAGTTAATTTAAGAACACTTGATTTCTGCGAAACAGAACCGTGGGAAATTAAACAATACATCAAATCTGGGTGCTTAATTACTTGTCGAGACTATGTGCTGATTTTAGTATGACTAAAACTTAGCTTAGTACAAATGTAGACATTGTCGACAATACGAGTAACGATATTTTGATAAATTGATAGTTTAGTATGATTATATTCAGAGCTTGGCGAATTAGTTAAGGATTTATGGGAGTTTTAAGAAGATTTTTGGGGATCGAGCTGCGGGAGAGTGAGGTAATAATACTCTTTCCCTCTCCTATTACCTCGCTCTCCCACAGCCCGATCCCCAAAAGCCTTCTTAAAACTCCTACAATCCTTAATCCTATGATCGTAAATTTTGACCTTTATTTAAGAACATATGTTTTACGGGAGAAGGTTACGAGGACGAATTCAGTGCGAGTTAATAATATTGACAAACCGCAAGAGAGCTCAATCAATATGCAACTTTCAACTGAACAGACTCACACACTTCGGGTGGTAAGCCTGTGGTTTAAAGAACACGATCACTATTGCTTCTTGCAGTTCGAAATGACCTCTTAAATTAATTTTTTGTCAAAAAATTTGAAAATGGAGGTCATAAAGTTTTCAGTACTAATCAAGTATTTATGAAAACGCCTCTTGACAGATATTTAGGGATTTTACGGTTTTAGATAGTTCGAGATGTAACGATAATAGTTGTTCAATTTAACAAAATAAATCGAAATTGATCCACTTAGTAAACGAGAGCTCTACACTAGAAAAAGTAAAGCATAAACATAAAATGTCAAATTTTATCCATTTTATACTTTTATTGGATTTATGATTTCTATTTTCCTGGATAATTTCTATTTTCCTCGATAAATGTCTTCAGTTTGCTACGGATAATAAAGAAATACATTGCTGTTAATCACAAGGGTGAGTTGGTGCTTTTTAAACAAGAGTATAACCTTTAACATTTGACTTCATAGAAACTGTTTATTTCACCCCAAACAACATTTTCAAGAACTCTTATGCTCCGTGACAATATTAACCTCGAAGCAGAAAAACAGAGTGTTGTTTCATCTCTCTTCATCTTTTGAAATGCATCCTAAAGCCACTAATTTCACTAAGAAATTCTAATCAGGTTCATTAAGATGACAGTTTTTGTGGCTGAATCATAGTTGACATACGGACTGGTTAGGAAAGCCGGCAAACCTCAAAAGGGAAATACAAAGGAAGATGCTTCGTTTGCGGTCGAATGAACCGTGAACTTGCACATTTTTTGTTTTAGGTGTTATTGAGAATGTTTTGACTGATTATACTTTTTTACGAGGCCTTTTGTGTTTTTTACATGTTTTGTGCAGATCCAAGACCAGAAAACAAAAAAAGCCGGCGAACAAAGACGTACATCAATGGCTTCCTAACATAGTCCGTATATATTAACTATGCCCAAATCTAAATTCTTTTTTCTTGATTTAAATGCCGGCGCGCAGTAATTAGCGGGTCAATGCATATTAAACGCTGATTTGTTTATTTTACTCATGCCAATATTGCACAGCAATATACATTCTTTACGTTGTTCTCTTTGATAGACGACCATGACTCAAAAAGTTTTTCGCAGTTATACTGTTTTTTTATACATAAAAACGCCAATAACATATAAAACATCAAAATGATAATAGAAGTTAATATCATATAAATGTTTTCATCTTCAGCCAGGTGAATGAGCACCGGAGAACAAACCAGAGTTCGTATACCTTAAGATGTCTTTATAAGTCGATAGGCCGTTTGTTTCATATTAACTTTTATTACCATTTTGATGTTGTATTCTGTTATTTCTTTTGTTAGTCTTACATTTCACTACTGTGTTTTATTTTCACATCTCAGGTTATAAGTTAAAGGTGTTTTAGAGTGTTGTTGATTAGCTCAGAATCAACTGTTCTTCTTCCCAGTTCGGGGTCTCAGATAATGCTAAAAGCGGTTTGTAGATGATAAGTGAATCACTACAGTATAGTACAAACATGTTTGTTAAGATGAATTTTTAATTTCCAATTGAAGGTTCAAAAATCAGAATTTGGAATAAAATGGAGGGTTCCATTTTACCATCATTGTTATCTTGTTATCGCACATTTCTGGGACGCCCAAATTGGGGGACCGGAGACTGCTATGCAGACAAGCAGCATTAAAGCCATTCAAACAAAACAGTTAGAAAGACGTTTCGTTACCTCAAGCCACACAAAGCTGCCAGAAACACCTGTTAGCCAAAAAGTTTGCCGCCGCACGAATCAATATGACACCAACTTAGCATATAGCCAACTGGTTATGAAAGCCGGCAAACTTCAAAAGGAAAATACGAAGAATGATCAAAGATGCTTTGTTGTAGGTTGAACGAACCGTGAGGGTGCACATTCTTTGTTTCAGGTGATAGTGAGAATGTTTTGACGGGCTACTTGTTGGTTTGTATTTCAAATTCTTTCGTATTTTGTGTACCTTCAACACTAGTAAACAAAAGAAAACGACGAACAAAGACATACAACAATGGTTTCATAACCAGTCGGCTATATTAACTATGATCTTAGCTTAGCAAATCCTTATGCGAGTTTGAAACTGGTTACAGCTTCCCCCTTTTATTTTGTGGTGAGGTGGATTGCATATTTTATACAAATGCAAACAGCAACAATAAAACCTTATTTTTAATTTCCTCAATGGCGATGTAATTCTTACAAATTTTACGGAGAGTCTAAGGTAACTGCAACGTAATAACAAATATAACAACAACAATTACAAAAATGATGATAACAAAGAAAATGAAAAAAGCATTAATTGTTGTAAACCTAGACTTTCACTCGAGCACTGTGGTTGGTTTATTCTCGGCCACGTGCCCTTGACCAAATTCAAATGTATCCCGCGCGCCAGTTTTAACTTTAACGCAGGAGCATTGATCTGGATCAAATACTACCACCAATTTAAACAATTTTAAATGATTTTTTTATTCGTTATTGAGTTTTTAAAAGCATGTTTTATTCTTTTCATATACTTGGAAGCATTTGGAATCAATTTCAGACCCATTCATTCAGAAGGATTGACGGTTGTAAATAAAGAAATTGTGGGACTCTCGGGAAAACCAAATTAATTGTTTCCCTGGACAATGGGGACTATACATTAAGAGGATATTAATATCATTATGGTTATATTTGTTTAAAATAATTATTACATTGTTATTTTTATCATTGTTATTACTTAATAATATCACTTCAAGTTAGGTCCTCTCCAATGGAAAAAATTTCACACAAAAAAGAAAAGGTACTAAACTCCAAACGGAAAACCAAAACCATCCTTGACAAAAATAGCGAGCTATATTGAGAGGGCTATGTCTCACTTAAAACCGATTACCAAGAGAATTGGTGGACAGATGAAAAAGACCAACGCTAGATATGTGACTGCAGCACAGCCACAACAAAATGTTGAGGAAATTAGAAACTTCGTGTAAAAAGCAAAACGAGTACAATCTTTTGTTTTGTTGTATTACATATTATACTATATTGCATTGTATCGTGTTATGTTGTACGACCATTGCATTGAGGGATTTATAAAACAAAGGTTTGGGTTAGTTCTCTATAGTTGTTGTTAATACCAGGAATAGGCTAGTTTCAGCTGACGTCATTGTTTACATTCTGCTTCATTAGCTTACAACTTAAGTCGTAGAAAGAACAGATATATAAACAACAACTGACTTTATAATTTGAGAATGATTATCAAAATTAAAGAGTGACCGAACGTTCGGTTCTATAAGTGTAGTTTCAAAGAAGAAATTACCACTTATAAAATGCAAACTGAGCAGCTAAAGGCAAAAGCGATAATGAGCCATACATTATTTGTAAAGTTTCCAATTTTTGTCAAACCAATCTCGGAAAGACTATTCAGCCTGCCAATCTAATATTTTCAGAGAAAGACGTTTCATTATTCAGAAGCTTCGTTTCTGTAGTTGAATTAGAACGAAAAATACGTATGCTAATGCGGCAATTTTAAAATGTAAATAAAAACTCGCCTACAGTCTTAAACTCATGTATTGGATTAATTTATGATTTGTTAAATAAGCTTGATAAAACTGGGTCGAACAAACCAGCAAAAAATTCTATCGTATTTCGTGTGCCAATTTCAAACTGTATAAAATCATGTAGTGTAATTACGACCTCGTTGGGTATTTGCCTGTTAACACTGTCAAATAGAAAACTAATTAAACATCATCTTTTTTAAAACTTTACAGAAGCGATGGAAGCCGAAATCTATACGTTCTTGAGGGTTGTCTTTGCGCTTCTTGTACTAACGATCATTTCTGGCAACGCCCTTGTATGTCACATGATACGCACCACTAAAAGGATGCAAACCCAGATGAATTATTTGGTCGCCAACGTTGCCATCACTGATATCGTAATCGCAATTTTTTCATTCCCAAAGTTTGTTCTCGAAAATGCCTTCGAACATCCAAGAGGGCAAACTGGTGATTACCTGTGCAGGTTTATCACAGGCGGTTCGCTTGTCTGGGTGAGCAATGTGACAGCAAGTTTAATTCTAGTGACAATCGCCTTTGAACGTTATCTTGCAGTCGCCTATCCTTTAAACTTCAAGTTCCGAGTCAGAACAGAAGCACTGAAATACATGGTTCCTGTGTTCTGGCTGTACTCAATCGCCATAATCAGTCCAAGTACGTGGGTGACGGTTTTTGATACGGCTCGTGGAAGCTGTGTAGAAAAGTGGGACAATAAGTCTTCTATCGCCCCGTTCGTGATCTACATTTTTATAATGCATGGTCTAGTTCCTATTCTAAGTATGATTATACTTTATGGTAAAGTTGTACGCTGTCTTGGAAAGAAAACTCTCTCTTCTGTCGAAGCCTCACAACGTGCACGCCATAAAGCCAGAAAACGGATTGCCCGTATGTTGATGATCATTACAGCCATCCATATAATATGCTGGACACCCAACCACACAATTTACATGTTGATATATAATGCCCCAGAAGTGACAACACACGGATCCGTACTGTACGTTTTGTCAGTGCTTATGATCTTGGTGAACTCTGCAGTCAATCCTATTTGTTATTATATCTTTCAACCAACGTTTAGAAGAAAATTCAATAACATTATAAAAAAATTATGTTGCCTTAGGAAGCAAAAAGTTGCTCCAACCGTAGTCATTGCTTACCGAAAAGTTTCTTGATGACGTCATTTTATTATACCAATCAGGTTGAAGAACAAAAGAAGGACATAAAAAGCCATAAATTTGTATCTTACATCGCAAGAGCCAGGTTTTTCTAGTTGTAACACTGATTCAAATTAAGCTTCGTAGAGTTTTATGTTGAGTTTATTCCTTATCAACATGTATGCAAGCTGTGTGTTGCGCGATAAGAAATTCAGCCCTTCTTCATCCACGTTCAACTGTTAGTCCTTTATTTCTGAACCATGCTCTTTTCAACCATATCAGTTCTTAAACGACTCTGCGCTTAATTTACAAACATTCATTACCCAAACACAAGCATGAGGTGCTTGATGGATCTTCCAAACGACCGCAGTCAACCATTACAAAAGCAATAACCAATACAACGTTGCCCTAACAAGCTAGAAATTTTTTAATGACAAAAACAGTATAACTGTTGATGACGTCAGCCTTGAACCAAGAATGCGTCAGCTGAGTTGTTATTTCGCATCTTTCTGTAAGAACTAAATCCTTTCTCGAGCCTAAGTTGCTCATAGGGCCGGTGCTTATCTCCGGTTCCTGTAGTGTTAAGCGGATGAGAGTCTTTGACTACCCCTGGACAGGACACTAATCTATCGCAGGTTAGCTCCCAGCAGAAATGGTACTCATTTATAGAGCTGAATCGACTGGAACAAAGTCAGGTAAAGTGTCTTCTTCAAGGACACAACACAGTGGTCTGACTGGGGCTCGAACTCGCTACCCTAGGATTACGAGTCAACTGAACACGCTAACCGCTCGGCCACTGCGCCTCCGACTCGCATCTTTCTGTAAGAAAGAATATAAAAATAAGCACTTTTAAGTTAAAACTAATAAATTCATCAGGTTTGTTTTAGTTTTCGCTAAAATATACAAAAGGCGAAGATCTTGATAATTTAGGCTACAAGAAATTAAGAGTATAATCACAGTGTAAATAATCATTCATATGTTTTTCAAACGAAGTTAATTACAAGCTATTTATCATCGCTGGCTGATTATGTTATTCAAACGCCAGCAATTAAGAGTTGTTTTCTCACAATTTCCCTTTTTGGTAGCCTTGGTAAATAGCACTGAGAAAATTTTGTACAAAACAGGAAATACTTTTAGAATCCGTTGGCCTCTGTAAGAGTGGTTTAAGTTTATTAAACAGAAAATATCAGCTTTTCACCAGTTGTAGTAAAAGGCAGCTAAAGGGGAGGCAGTCTATAGCTTTTTCCATGGAATTTTGAAACTTAAATGTCTTCTACAATCCATCAAAATAATCATTTCTGTCCAATATCACTACAATCATTTTATATTTTACTACTACTATGATTTATGACCTGAAATCATTCAGTGATATTCTACAAAAATTTCGCAACTATTAAATTTAAATACTGCGTTCAAGATACCGAGAACTGTGCCTACCAACGTCCTGACTACTTTCGATTTGTTCGTGTTTGTGTCTTTTTTGGGAGACGAACAATAGTTAAGTGTTGGCCGTCATAAATTCGCACACACGTACAACTGACGTACAAACAGATAAACAACGCCATAGGCTAGTGCCATTCTTCCTTGATACAAAGACAACTTGTTCGACTGTTTGTTCGACAAATGTGAGTTAAAGAACGCCGGCTTTGGTCGATTTGTTTGTCCAGACGAACAAGTCGTCCACGAGAAATCGTCTGAAAAAACGAACAACAGACCGGAAAATTCGATTCATTTGTCCAGATTCGTGTTTGTTTCGTTTTCACACTCAGACGACTTGTCCGTCCTCCGGCTTTGTGAAAACGGCTATTCAGAAGAAGGAGAAAACTTGCTACTTTTCCAGTTGTGAAACTGAATATAAAAAGTAAATTCTTTCGCAGCAGTTCATTCGTGATTTATAATGGTATGGTCAGAGTGAAAAATCCAGTCATATTATACGTGAACTATAATAAAAGATTTTGAAATGTTTTGAACTTTTGGTTTTTGTTGAATCAAAACAATATCTCACTTGCCTGTTACAGTTTGAGTTTCACACTCGGACAGGTAATCAGCATCATTGTAGGTGATAAACTATTATAGCCGATAATTAATTGCCTTTATATTCCTATTGCTATTCATAAGGTGAGTTGATAGTTTTTACAGTTGTGAAGTTCAGTTTCAACAAGTTCCAGATTAAAATACAGTACAGTGTTAGTTTTGGAAAGTATTTAAAGCAAGTCTTTAAGATCGACAGCGTCATTTCAACTTTGTTGGTTCAGCAAAGAGGAGATTCGAATTTGGATCAAAAACAAAAACAGGTGAGTAGAATGAAGCTCTAAAACTCTAGAAGGGTATTTTGCTGATGTTTAAGACATATATGATTACCCATGTTCATGCAATATTGTATAGCAAAGAATCCGTGGATGGAGCGCCAATCTATTTTCTTTGGTGACAATTAGACAAGTAATTCACGTTCCGATTGTATAGTTTCTTGTCTCCAAACGACTTGGTTTCTTGTCAGTAGCTGAGTTTTTGTTTCTTTTTTCAGGTTAATTTTGCGTACAGCTTCATAATGAATCTGTTAATGAACTTTTTCATTAGTCTTGTGTTGCTGGTTGCTTCTACAACAGGTATGTACAAACTGCTCGTGTCTTGCACATGCTCCTGCAAAAGCCGCTAAAGACGTAAGCCATAGTATGCTTGTACCAAAAATAGGATCTAACAACGAATGACAAAGTTGATATATACACTGTGTTATTAAGATTACTCATCGAGTCAGAGTGTTGGCATGCCACATTCACTAGGGTGTCTGCATATCGCATGCAGTATTCTATAGCGTCTCGCCAAAGTTAAATTCCCTCTTCGAAAGACGTAGAAACTTTAAATATACAGCACAAGTGTTTCCAATCTTCAAGTGAACACTCTATCTTATTCAACACTGAGTTGATAGCTGGCAAAGCTTATTTTTCACAAAACAAAATAACTTTACAAGTACCTTTGAGCTGGTTACACTATCGCACTCAAACTATCATGCAATGAAATAACAAAAAAATAACAAATAAGTAAAGACTTCAGTTTTGAGCTGCACAAATTAGCGCCGGGATTTTGAGAAGTTACGGCAGAAGTTTAACAAATTTGAAATGAAGTGTTTTCGTATCTTCCTTAAAAACTGACAAATGTTGTAAGTTTTACCTTGGAACCGTTGGACAAAAATAACCCAGAAATTGTATACCATTGTAACTTGTATTCATTGCTAACATAACGACCTCTACCTTTAGCTAAATTTCAGTTTGGAATCTCTACCTTCAATGTGACTTCCCAAACTGGATTCCAGTGCAAACCCATCTCGTTTG
>JAOBRD020346484.1:3848-20730 GCA_027575215.2 Hydrozoanthus sils | reverse complement strand
ATCAAAAGACCGATTAGTTGTTTTCATATTGGAAAATAAAAGTTTCAGCAGAATGTTTGATTCATATATCCAGTTGTTTGTATTTAATAAAACATTCGCGCCTCGTCGGCTATCACCTCATATCCAACATGCTTTCGTGGAATAATTGTTAATTAAATATTATACGTTTACAATTGCTGAAGGAAAGATCAATGAGGAATAGCTTATTGGTCTTTTTTTTAGCAATAGTAAACGCATACTAAGCTCCATTTATGTTGAATACTATCTAACGGCTAAGAAATATTATTTTCCTATTTTATATTAAGGGAATAAAAGAGTCTCGCGCGTGTTTCTGTTAATGTGAATGTGGGTCGCTTGCCGCAGCCCAACCGGAAGGCTGTTCAAAAGCCCCACTATTGCTGAAAATGTTCTTCTTTCCAAAAAACCCAATTTTAAGCCGCAACCCTCAACTCAACCTGGCTTTGCGTTCAAGATTAAGAAACTATATGAAACAATGGTGCAGCTTAAAAGTGAATAACTACGGTACAATTCAGTCCCTCCCCTTCAGTTTTAAACTAAGGCTCTGGACATGAACTGACAGTCTACTTTTGTTAGTGATAACTTGAACACAAAAAGGTTCTATTCCAGTTAGTAGTAAGATGCCACTGACCCGCAATCTTATAAAAGCTCACTTCCTTGAAAATCGCTGGACAATTCTACTTGCCAAATCTCTCAGTCTTTGGTTAGTAGTAGATGACTCAAGAAGATCAGTTGCGGTTTTCCCATTTTTGTTAGCTATAGTAACATTGCCTCCATGCTCCACCAAGAATGACAAAAATCCTTCTCGATATGTATCAGTGTTACAAGCTGCCACGTGCAGCGGAGTGTTTCCCTTATTATCAACAGCGTTGACGTTTGCGCCTCTCTCGATAAGCAATTGACAAAGAGTTGGAGTGCAATTGCCCTTAGCAGCTGCATGCAGCGCTGTCCGGCCACCATTATTAACAGCATTTACATCTGCACCCTTGTCCAGAAGCACCTTTGTCTTTTCATACTGTTCTGCTCCGGCTGCAAGGTGCAAAGGAGTATTGCCATATGCGTTCCGGGAATGAACATCCATAGGTCTTTGATCAAGCAAATATGTTACGACACAACTGTCGTCAGTAGTACTAGGGCTTTGCGAAGCGTTGTGTAGAACAGTGTTTCCCTCCATGTCGGTTTTGGTAAGATCTGCGCCATTCATTACTAAGAGTGAACAAGTGGCCCCATGGTCTCTGCAAAGATGTAAAGGAGTCTTTCCAGTCTTATCAGTTACTTCAACTGCAAACCCATAATTCACAAGTAGCTGTATCATAGAAATATGGTCACATGCAGCGGCACAATGCAATGCAGTCCAACCCTTATCATTAACAGCGCTCATAATCCTGTCCTTCGCTCCAATGCTGGCGGCATGCTCGAGTAATGCTTCGGCAAGATCAAGGAAATCAATTTCGTGGGTCAACATAACAAGTTTATGAAGACAATTGTTACCTTCTTTATCTTTGCTTCTAAAGTCGAGCTCGCAACCATGATCAAGGAGAAACCGGACAGACTCAGCCTTGCCCCAGGAGCATGCCCAGTAGAGGGCATTTCGTTTTCTCGAATCCACAGATTTTATTAAACTTGGATCTTTAAGTAAAAGAAAACGCAAAGTTTCTACCTTTCCCCACTTTGCGGCGATACCAAAAGGTGTTTCACCGAAGTCATCTGTGGCATTAATTTTCGCACCATTCTCTACAAGCAATTTCACAGTTTCGGGGTCACCTGTTACACAACTGTGCAGTGGCATGAAACGGCTGCCAGGCCTTGTTTTGTTAACTGAAAAGCCAATATTAAGGAGAATTTCTGCAATCTGAGGAGAATATCTCCCACAATAATGAAGAGCAAGATCACTGGAAATATTCACTTTTCCACAAGCTCTTAATTTCTGTGCAAAATACTCTACCACCTCGGGATTGCAATTCCTGCCTGTCACAGCAGAAACTAACGGTGTATCTCCAGAAGTACTTTTTATGCTTACATCAGCACCATGATTTATCAGTAAATCGGCAAGTTTTAGGTTACCAATAGCTGCCGCGTGGTGAAGCGGTGTTTCGCCATTATTACTTAGTGCCTTCGGATCCATTCCAAGAGAAAGTAAAAGTTTAGCTTGCTCTACACTGTTTGCAAAATGAAGAAGATTTCGACCTTCTTCATCACAAGTTTCTGTATTGAGTCCTCGGCTAACTAACTTCTTCAACAAATCATCATTCCCTCCCTTAACAGTGAGGAAAAGGACTGGTCCGTCTAACTCTGCCCCATGCTCCTCTAGAAGTTCAAATATTTCTAAATGACCTTGCCTTGCTGCCAGAAGAATAGGGGTTATATCACTCTCACATTTCGTATTGCCACCACAGAAGACATCGTCACGCTTAAAATGAAGATTGATAAATTCATAGCCGTAGGTTACCAAGTCCTCGCCTTTATTCACATCAGCTCCACGGGCGATCAGCATAGACACGATTTCTATAAATAAAAAGAAAACAAATGAATACCACCTGCATTGTTGAAAAATGAGATGGCACATTCCATTTGAAGACGTAATCAAGAAGCACGCACAGTCATGGAATGAATAATGCTTGAAAAACCTTCTACTGAACCTGCTACAAGAATTCGAGTCTTACATGGCCGTGTTCATAACTTAGTCCTTGCACTAAACTTTTTAATCATTGCTTAGAAAATATATGCCTAGTTTAATTCATTAAAGTGTATATCAATATAAACTTTCAACTTGTTCGTAATTACCTAAATTTTTTTAGGTCATTGATTATCGGTCATTAACTGATGTATATAATATATATTGGTGTAAACTTAACGTTTGTGGTAAGTATTTTTTTGACTTTTATAATTATTATCATTATTTTTGTTATCATTATTATCATTGTAGGTTATCAAAACAACGTCAGTACTTTCTGATGGTATATCCTACTGGCTACACTTATGACATAAGGCGCAACCGCGTAACCTATGCCAAGTTATTCGATAAATCGAAAGTTACTAGCGATGTTCAATAAGCTGGAAAGTATCGCTTTCTGCATTCTTCTTAGAATGGACTTACTTCTGGATGATCCTACTAACTGCTTCAGACCATCCTTAACTTTCGCTGAACAGCCTCCAAGGCATCTAGAATTATGCTAGTAGATCTTATATCCTGGCAGTTGATTCTTCAATTCGTAGCGCAGCGGACCCTGTTTCAGTGTCTTCTCAATACCTTTCTCCTCTCTATTCGCCAACATGGGAAAACTCATTTCCAGTAACATAACTGTTTTCTTTTTCTTGTCCACTATCCTTGCACAATCCTATTACATCTAACCTCCGCGTTCTCTGCATAAAGAGGCACATCTCAGTACGCCTTTGCCCGACCATTTTCATACTTTACTTTAGGTTGGGCTTGCGAATGCCATGGTTCCACCGATTCAAGTACATCTAGCTCCACCAACACCTCAAAAAACAAGATTTAGGTACTTGGTCTTCGCTAAAGTGCTGTGTCCTGCCAACACATGTGCTTGTGTCTCTGGTGCTTTGCGACCCATTCGCATACAACATCCTGCCATGTGTTAAGTCCCGTCTTCTTGTGATGGTATACTTTGGTGGGGAGAAGTTGCTGGTACAGATCTTGGATTCCGGCGACAGTATGGGTGGGGGCCGAACTCTATTCAGACATCCAATCAAAACACTCCTCGCCAACTTCCTCCTCATTCCATAGCTGCACCTTTAACTTTCCCTGCCATGCCTCTTCTATCATCAAAACATATTAAACTACGCTTAAGTTGTGCCCTTCAACCATCGTCCTATCGTCTTCGCTGTTATATATATACTAAGCCTCTAAGTTTCCTGGTGAACAAAGGGCCGCAACAACACTCCTCCAACGAACGTGGTTCTGGGAGACGCTTTTCAGCTCGGTCAATGTCTTTCCGGCTGCCTTCACCTCAGCACCAACGCTTCTACGCCAAGTCTGTTTTGGTTAACCCACCTTCTGCTTTCCTTGGGCCTGCTTGGTGACGTTTAAAGCAGGCTTGCGGAGTGTGTGACCGATCCATCCCCAATATCTTTTCTTGATCACGGACTTTATTGGGGCTTGTCTGGTCCTGTCCCACAGTTGTTCATTTGAGATGACTTACAGCCACCTGATGTTGAGGATGTTCCTGAGACATCTGTTGATAAATGTCTGGAGTTTGTGGGTGTTGGTAAAGTGAGAGAACTGTTGATCTCCAGATTGTTCGTAGGGTATTGAAGGCCTGTTGTGCTTTGTTGATTCAACACTTGATATCTTCCTCTGTGCTCCCATCCTTAATGACTTTCCTGCCCTTTGAGTTGAATCGTGTGGTGAGGATTGTTGGTGACACTGGTTCCCAGGACAGAAGTGCTTATGTTGTCTTGGGTGTCATCAGCAGTGCTACTCCTTCTATGTGGGGCTGGCCCTCTTCCTGTCCAGATTAGGTGATAGCATCTCCACTTGCTAATCTCGTCTGTCCAGTTCCATTCCAACTAGTCTCACACTTGTCAAGGATCTTTAGGCTATATACTTGCATCTCTCTACACAACTGTGCTGTTTTTCTGGTCTCATATAGAGTTCTGATGTTCCAGGTTCCTATCCTGGTTGTTGACTTGGTGGTCAGAAGAAGAGTTGTTGGCGCGCTGGCTTCCCGAAGGCTTTTACCAGCCTGCTTCACGGGCTCTACTGGAAAGTCTTCCTTTATCGTGTCGTTGTTTCAAAGTATCATTGCGGGTTCTGTAACATGCTGATTTTTAATTCAATATATCGTTGGCCCACTGCACAACCCCAACCTGGAAGGCTAAGGTGCATCTTTAGTCTCAGCTCCTCCCCCACGGACCTGTTGAGTTTGGTTGAGCATGTCAGGAGAAAAAGCCCCCGCTCACCCCAGTTCTGGGGGTCATTGGAAAACAGAAGCCATCCCATTGCGACAAGGCGACTCACCATTGGGATAAAAAAAACTTGGAACGCATTGAACACGAAATTGCATTCCATCCTTACGCAGGAGCCATGATAGTCTTCTCTGTATCGTTCCAATTTTAGTATATGTGCTGACGAAGCAACATAACTCTGCATTATCAACGTCACTGAAAGCTTTTGGTTCCGAGAAATTCAGGTCAAACTTGCGCCCGAGCTCTTCTGTATACTTCCTTGCATCCTTGACTAGGGATCGTCACCCTGCATCCTGTGCTTTCTCCTCAAGCAGCTTCGGGCGAATTTCCTCACAGTTTCCATTTTCGGGTCTTAGTCGACATATAATTTTGCCACCGACTTGACTTACGTAAACTTGTACTCGTGCTCAGTACTTCTGAAATCACACCCACCTTCCTTTCTTTAAAGGTTCATCTACACTACAAACTTTAGTGGGTGTTTTCCTCCGTTCTCTGCAACTATCTTAGGTGATACCCTGTCAAATCTCTCCAAGTCTGCCAACATCCACGTCTGAGACCACATCTGATATGCAATTGCTAGCAAGCAAACTGATCACTTGCTTGAACTTTGTTATAATCATACAGGGGCTAATAATCACAAACTATCATTAATTATCATTATTTTCATCATTATTATTATTATACGTTTTCAGAGAGAGAAACTGTTGCCAATGCTATCCAGAGTTTCATGTGTAGTGATCTTCAGGCACCTGATCGAAAATACGGCATACAAGGTTGTACCAGCGTCTGTCGAGCACAGTAAACCTTGATGATTCAGACAATTCATTCATTACAGTATTATTATTATTATTACTATTATTATTATTATGGGCAGTAAAAACAGAAGGATGCCTCCAATGGTAAAACAACAGAGATAAGGCGCATAGTGCGTAGCAATCCTCTGTGAACCTTAAACAAAATTATAGAAAAAATATTATTATCATTATTATTATTATTATTATTATTATTATTATTATTACTATTATTATTAAAACTACCATAAACGCTCTAATAATCCCCTAGGGAGCCTAATTTATTTTTTGACCTTCCAGACAGGGGGCTTATTAGAGAGGGGGGCTTATTAGTGAGGGGGGCTTATTAGTGAGGGGGGCTTATTAGAGAGGGAGGCTTATTAGAGAGGGGGGCTTATTAGAGAGGGGGGCTAATTAGAGAGGGGGGCTTATTAGTGAGGGGGGCTTATTAGTGAGGGGGGCTTAACACAAAGTCAGGTTACCAAACATGTTTATCAGCAACTATAGTAACTTTGTGTTCATCTGGCATTTCAATCAGCATTTTTCAGAAACATAAAAAGATATAGCCAATGAAAAAAATTATTTTCAAAACAGGACACCTCGTTTTCTTCTTTACATTGGGAGGGGGGAACTTTTTCTCTAGAGGGGGGGCTTATTAGAGAAGGAGGCTCGTTAGAGCATTTATGGTATTTTTATTTTTACAGGAGTTTCAAAACAAGGCGTTGCATGTTGCAAGCGACGTTTATAATCCTTATTTCCGACGTCTACTTTCGCTTCAGATGCTCATATCTCAGTTGCATAAGATGTTGTTGTTTTTCCCTATGTGTATAACCCGATTCTTACATCAATCTCTAGAAGAAAGCTTCGAATTTTCGGCAAAATCAGAGGTCAATTTTCTGTCGATCTTTTCCAAAAATAGATTGGGAGGGATTTGAGCGTAAGTTTTGAATTTAACATGCATACAAACAAATGTAACAGCAAATAGCAAATCATATTGAGAGACAGAGACACTCACAGAGGAGTTATTTTATTTGACCTATATTTGTGGATATTGTACACAATAAATCATATACTAAGATACATATGTACTATAACAGTATAAACATAACCAAATTCCAGCAGTTTCAAATGATTTAGAATGTTGATTGTGCAAGAAGATCCAGAAATTCGAACTCTGACAAAACACTACTTTTTTAAACAACTGGCCTTAAAACTGAAGGAAATGGGTTCTATTTGTGCATTTAATTTCAAAAATTTCTGGTGGGAATACCCCAACACTCCCCTAGAAAACTTGGGTCTCTGGCCCTCAAATAATTCCGACCCCTACTTTTCAGTTTCCAACTTCTACTTTATTTCTTTTTGAAACCCCTGTTTTGTTATATTTGTTTAAGATAGGTGTGGCCATAATTATGACCTCAAACTGAAAAAGGCCTATTGTTGCTGCATAGCCTACAGTGTCTAAAAAAATCAAGTTCTTAACAAGTGCAGAGTGTAAGGACGAATAGCTGTAAATCTGAGAGTCAGTGGGTTTAAGCAGGACAATGATGATCAATTTGTTAACTTTGATTGAGATACTAACATTCAGGTACTTATTAAGAACCTGTGCAAAACTCCAAATGGGGAATACAATTAAGTATGTTAATTGTTATTATTATCATTTTCTCTCAAATGTTGTTATTGTTGTTGTTATCTTAAATTACTACCATCATCTAAAATACTAGTACTATTTTTATACTACTGATACATTTTTCTTATCATCTTTATCACTATTATTAAAACCATTCTAGTTATGGCGTATCACTGCATGCAGTCACAAAAACACACGTCTATTTTGTCTTACCTGTCTGACCCTCCCATGCTGCCACATGTAATGGAGTGTGGGTGAACACCCCTTCATTATCCCTAAGACTGATATCATGGTCTAAAAGGAATGACACAGTCTCAGTCTGACCAGCTTTGGCTGCAAAGTGAATTGCATTAAATTCTTCTGGTCCATCGTTGTTATACAGAGGTGCCCCATGATGCAACAGTTCTTTTACCACCTCAACCGAATTGTGTTCTGCAGCAATCTTTAGAAGTTCTCTGTTCCCATCATCAGAAAAGCTAACACCTTGAGCCACTAACTTATTAATATGATGGACTGTACCCTGTCGAGCTACTGCATGGAGCAGGCGGAGTTTATACAATCCTTGACAATGATGAGCTAGCAACTCTTGAATTGACTTGTTGGAGGGTGTCTTGAACAGTTCTAAGATATCTTTCAGGTTTTCTCCTCTGTACATCAGGGCCGAACAACTCAATACTGAAATTTCCAAGACCATTCGTGTGTCAACCACATTTGGACTGAGTTCAAGAAAAAACTTGAGTGTTTTCACATCACCCTCGATACAGATGGCATGTAAGACACTTAAGCCACATTCTGAGTCAGGTTTGGCGACAGCATGAAAACACAATGACTGCAGGGATTCCATGGACCTGAGGAATTTTAAATAAAACTTTTTTTAAATTCTAAGCTTGTACTTTTTTTAAACAGCTTTTCAGAGTTGAATTCAAATTTTTCTAGATTTTTTTAAGACTATTAGAAAATTACAACTTGGAAAGTTCTGGAAACTCCTTCAAATTTGTGATGGAAACTTCATTGCACTGAGTTTGGGTAGACAGAGAGAGGGAATAGCACTAGACAATTTTTAACTAATTAGGTTCCGATATATAGAGCTTGTTTTTTTTAAATTTTAGTAACCCTTTAGTAATAGTAATTTTCGGAAAAAAAACCAGTTTCTCACTGTTGTTGTTACATTTATTGGCTCGAAACATGCAATGCTGACAAAACAAGAGGCGTACAATGTATATAGCATGAAGTATGAGGCAGATGGAGACAATTTTATTATCTCTAGTCAAAATATATACAATGTGGATTCTAGCTACAATAGTCATATTGTTTTAACTTTGATCAATGAATTTTTCCCTTGAAATTGTTTAAAATAATTATCATTTTTCTTATCTTTTTTTAATATAGAAATGATAATTCTTAATAAAACAAGCACAACTCACTACTGCTACATCACAGGTTACCAGTCCCCAGCCAACTGCTCAGTCAACATTTACATATTACAATCTTTTTTGTATTAAAAAGCATACTTCAGGGGCGGATACATGGGGGGGGGTGGATTTCCAATCCCCTTTTTTACACTTAATGGAAAAAAAAATAGAACAATAGGACATGTTTTATCAAAGGTATGGCACAAAATGTTGATAAAACAGGCAGAATGTTTGCAAGTTTACAGAGAATCAGGGATGTTAGAGTCCGCGGAGTACTGTTACTGACACTATCCACCCCCCTTTTTGAAATCCTGTATCCGCCCCTGTACTTAGACATGGAAATTTTCTTCTGTTATTCAAAGTCTGAGTTCATAGATCACAAAAGTTTCTGCCTGAAGAGTAAAAAAGCTTTATATATGGGGGCTATAAGAATTCCTGCGTTTATCCGGGGTCACAGTCAGTACACAATAAAAATAAAAAACAAGCAACATAGTAATAAGTATATATGAAATGCAATCTTAAAGACAGCAATACACCTGCCAGAGGAAGTTTGCAAACTCCTCAAACGAAAATGAACCGACATTTATGGCTTTATTCTGTAAGAGAACTACTTTGACTGCCTGTAATTCAGTTGAGGAAGCAACAATGACTCTAAAGCTAATTGAATTTTTACCATGATTTCACAGCCCTGCAGGCAAAGGCGATCGAACCTTGCAGTCGAAGGAAACTTTGTATCAGTCAGCCAATAACTACCGCCGCCACCGTTTTTCGTTCGTTCCAAATCTTCTTAAGACTACGGATTCGATTAAATGTGGACAAAGTTCTGAAAAAGACTTGTATTGCGGGTCTGCGTCAGACGACCACATAGATCGATCGTCATGCAAGGAATTCTCACCATTTTCGGCCGACTGGCTCGCACTCTAAACTTAGTCAGAACGACGGTACTTACGAAAACCTACTTAAACGACTACAAGGATAATATAAAAATCAACGTGCTCTACAATTTTGCTAGATTTGAGAAACAGTAATTTATTTACCATGTATTTACGTTCCAGTTTCAAAGGAAGCGAAGGTTTCTTGATACAGATCGACGGCTCTGGTCAAAGAAGTAGACTGGGACGGGAAATCGAATTTTTTAAAGTTAACTATTAACTAAAAGCTAAAGCGGCACAAAAACATGGATTTTGATATTCTTCAGTAGTTTTATGTTTCGGGATGTTGCCCTTGAGAAAAATAGAGTACATATACACACAAACGTGCGTGAGATCATAAAAGAAGCGTTTGTTTGTAAACCAGTCTAGTTTTATAGCTAGCTATTAAAATCCTTTCTCGAGCCTACTGGCCCATTAGGCCGGCACTTATCTCCTGTTTCAGTAGTGTTGAGCGGATGAGAGTCTTTGACTCCCCCTGGACAGGACACTAATCCATCGCAGGTTAAGGCCTATTCCGAGTCCTTAAGTTGCCTTAAATCGCCTTAAGTCGCCTTAAATCGCACTAAGTCGCAGTCATTTTTCACCCCATTTTTACTTAAATTGCCTTAAATTGCTGGTTTTTTTTACCCCATTTTCCCTTAAATCACCTTAAGTTGCAATAAGTCGCTGTTAATCGCGGCGACTTAAGGACCCAGAGTAGGCCTGGGTTATCCCCTACCAGAACTGGTACTCATTTATACAGCTAAGTCGAATGGAACAAAGTTAGGTAAAGTGTCTTGTTCAAGGACACAACACAGTAGCCGGGGCTTGAACTCGCGACCCTAGGCCTAGGGTACCGGTTACGAGTCGAACGCGCCAACCGCTTGGACACTGCGCCACCGACTTAAGATAAGATAGATAAATTTATATCTTTTCCGAAATTTTATGGGTAAAAACTAAAAATGACCAAAAGTTGTTTTATTCGAAATTTAAGGACAAAGCCGGTCCGAAAGTTTTCGTAATTAAAGTACGTACCTTGCGTCTATCTGTAGTCTATTAAGAGTTAATATGGCATCTGGAGCCATTGCTGAAATGTCATGTTTGCCAGCAAAGCTCTAAAATTGGTGACACATTCCCGGCTTGCTTTCGGGAACCAGGCAGAAGATTGAACGGCCTGTAGGAATGCGGTTGTAGTTAAAGCGAAGAGCGATAGCCCAGGGACCCTTTAGTCACATGCCTGAGTCACTGGCACATATTTTGGTTCCGTTTTGTTTAAAAATGGAACTATTTCTGATATTCATGTCAAAATAACAGGTGAAGAGCGACCAACAACAGATGGAGTGTGGGCGCAAGGTGGTTGAATAGTACTGCCGGCAATTTTTTTTTTTATCATGCATGCAGGTTCAAGAAAAAAAATGAATCAAAGTTAGAGATGTTTTGAGGCAAAAACTCCACCAGAAAAGTTCTGTAATCCGCAGTGTGAATGTAATACCGGACAAACTCAGTATAGTTAATAGGATTGTTAAGATACTTTTATTAACGATATGTTTAAAGTTAATCATTCCAAATACAAAACCCGGGGCTCAAATACATGGACATGGAACAAGATTTCTGTTTAAAAGTTGGTTCTTAAAAAATTATTGGAACTTTATGGCCGGTATCCATTTTAGTTCTGCATGCACTCCTAACTATACCGTTGTTGCAAAACAACCTTGATTTTTATCTGAAAACCTCTAAATATATTCACTTATATATCCATTGTTTATATATGATCGCGTTGTGTGGGGTCACATGAACCAAAACAACGTTCCCTACGCTTTAAACTTTTACCTTTCCTGAATCGAATTTGGTGAAAACTCCAGTCCACTATTCGAGCAGGCCAACATGAGACAAGTTTTTCTTATAAAAAAACATAATTTTATATTGTAATTATATGCGTCGGCGAGCAGTGTAATTCAGACAAATTACCTTAATATTACTATTTTTAGCGGCTACTAATGTTAGCGATTTCGAAAAATTCGCGAATATTTAGTTCTCACTAAAATCAAGGTTTCCAACGACAAAGTGTTCGATAGATCTAGAAATCCTCAAAATCGCTAAAATTAGCCGTCGTTAATTTATTCTTTCTTGAATGAACATAATTGCTAAATTTAGTAGTCGCTTAAATAGTAACCTTCAAGGTATTCAAGGGGATCAACTTAGCTGAAAGATTCATGCAAAACAAGCCCATAGGGAGGGGAGGGGTTGCGTTCGGATCCCCTAAGGTCCACGTTTTTGACGCACTATTTGAAAAAGCAACATTAACCTCTGTTTTTTTTTTCTAAATTAATTTTTTGAAGTTCAAATAATTAAAAATGATCAGTCTCAGGGACCTAATTTTCAAAATTTTCCGGGGAGAGGATGCCCCCGGACCCCTTCGAGCGCCGTGACTTGAGCGCTCTTAACTTCGTTCGATCACACCCTCCCGCAACAAACCCAGGCCTGCAAATAAAAACGTACACGACTGTCTGATGTCCGATCACTAAAGACGTAGCCTGGAACTTACGTTCTGTAAGTTACGACAGAGTTCTGCTGAGGGTGTCTACCAAGAGGAGGTCTTTGCACGGCTTTCTTGTGTTTAACACTTTTGCAACTCAGCAATACTCGTTGCACGCGTTTTGGGAAAAGTCCCTAAGGTTTGGTGAGGATAAGCCCGAGTGGTTTCTGGTCTGTATTCATGTTGACCAAATTGTGGCCATACACGTATGCGAGAAAATGGTCAAGCGCAAAGACAATCGTGAGAAGCTTCTTTTCGATCTGTGCGTAGCACGTCTCTGCTGGTGTGAGTGCACGCGGGGCGTGTAGACTATTAAGTAAGGGTGGGTACTCTTCTTAAATAACGCAATGAAACCGATAAAACGAACTGAAATCAATATCAAGCATTAATGGTAGGCTTAGACAGCTTGTGCACACAAAATCAGGAAAAGTTGCTTTTTTAAAGCCAAAAAGTTGCTATACTGTAAACTTCGTCAAAAGTTGCTACTTTAATGTATCAATATTTCAAACAAATATTATTAAATATCTTCAATCATTGTTCAAGTTTTTGGATAATTTGAACTTAAGAAAGTTCAATACTATTAGCCTGAAGTGTATATCTTGGGCACGTGTATATTATAAAAGGTTTGCACAATTGCAGAACATAACTTAATATATTAGATGCTTTTAATTGCATCTTATTGAGCAATGCCAACTAATTAAACAAACAACAACAACAATGTGCGTGCTAAATACTCTGTTTAGTCGCATAACCAAATGCATCACATATCCTGATGAACAATATCAGTAACTTCAACAAAACTATAACAACAAGTATGTTCTCTCAATTCTATCTTCTCAAAGTTTATCAGTTGTAAAACCATGGAATTCCCCGCGCAAAACCAATTATGCTGTATCCTCTTGGCATTGTTGTACCGAAGCGTAATGGAGGCCTCAAGGTAATCTTGAAGGGCGGACTCTTGCTGTGACCAAAATGCGTTAGTCAGGAGACTGAACGCCCTTTCGGCCAAGGCAGAACTTAGCTGAATCAATAGTAGTGCTCTGACAAGTAAAGACTATTGGAGGAAGAGCGAGTTTGTGAGATGCCCGCCAAAACACCTTGTCTTCTTTGTATGTGGCTGTAACACCTTCAGCTGCTGCAACTTACAAGATACAGTGGGAGCTCTTGTGCTAGATTAGCAATGGTTGTATCACTCTCAAACGGAAAATTTCTGAGCTCTTCCAGTGACCTTGCTGTTGGGTTCAGGGTTTGCACTCGAAGCGTGCAGCTTTGAAAGCTCTTACTGTGTTACGGATTTGGACACTGAACTGGCCTAGTTGGATGCAAGCCTTTGCCTGCGCCATTAATCGATTCATTTACACAGTATTTCCACAATTAATCAATTTCCCGAGCAACTGCAGTAATATTTGGGTAGTTGTCAACTGCAACAGCTCGGGTAACAGCTGACACCCTCTCATTACAAGTAAAAATGAGTGGGCCATCCCCTTCAAGATAGCATGTGGCCTTAACAAAATGTACCCCTGCATTCACTAGGGCAGCCAGCTCCAAACCGAAAGAAATGTTTCCTTTTCAAAATTTGAACCACATGTTAATTTTGTGATTAATTCTTATTAGATATATCAATACAAAGTTGCTCAAAAGTTGCCGAGCACAATCTGTCTAGGCCTAATTAATGGTAACACAACAATAAAATGATGCGATCATTGCTTTTTTATTCACAGATTTTTAGATTTTGTTCTAAGATACCCGACAGACAGTGTGATAGCAAAAACGATTGGTTGAGACCTCTGACCTCTGACTTAAGTTATTGTGGACTCGGCCTCCGGCCGAGACTTGTATACCTGTATTGCTGTAAGCATTTGTACCACAAGTCTCCGAAACGTAAAATTTGACTTTGTTTATGCATCTACGAATCTTAATACGGCCGACTTCATGTACTTAGTGTTAGCTAATACGTAAGTAACAGCTACCGTATAAGAGAATGTATGGGAAATTCTTTTGAATCTCTAGATACGAACAAATTACTACCTAGTTTGAAATAAACTTCACTTTCCTCTTATTTGTTGCCTTCATGTGTTTTGTTCCGGTTTTTGTGCCATTTTGAGGCCGTTTGATAGATATATTCGAAGACGTGTTGTTTCCCCAACAGCACAGGTAGCCCAAGCTATATTTGCAACGCTATTGTATTTGTAAATCAAATGTATGGGGTTTTACAATTTGCCTCGAAACGTTATTGAAATGAAATAAATGTCATGAAATACCTCGCTGTCCTTGAGTTGTTGTCTTTTTCCATCATTCTGTGGTGTTTTGAGGTGGTTTCTTTACGAATCATTGAATCGAGGGAGGCGAGCGGGAAAGGAAAGGAAAAAAAGAAGACAAGGTTGGAAACTCAATATCGACCCGATGGAACTCAAGCGCTCGTAAACTCCAAATATCAATAAAAATTCAAAAATTTCTCAGAATCCTACCTTCAAGATGAATTTGCAACAACTCTCAATTGTACCAAAATCCTCACACGGAATATTATTGTCACAATCCGCCAACTTGTACGCCCAACGACCAAAGTGAATAGCCAGGGTACGATCAGTCCTCAAACGGATTTCAACGGTCGTGCAAAAATTCAAACTCAGTGGGGAAAACAAGGGCAAACTTGACTTGTTGGTCGTCAAATCTGGCTGGTCGTCGGGCACAATGGCCGTTCGTAGTGCTGGTCTCAAGTTCGCCCTTGTCTTACTTTATAGCGCATTTGATTTTTTGGTCGTCTGACGTGCGTTCCAATCGAAACCTTATCAGTTTATAACATGTTCGTCTCAAAGGATTAAAAATGGTGAGGGTGGGTCACAGATAAAATTTGCTCACATAGAAAATTTGTTCCGATTAGCAAGGGTTCGTGTGATCAAGTCATCCTTTTCCTGCAGGGCCATTGGGGCAGGGGTCGTATGTGTGTGTGTGTGTGTAGGTGTGTGTGGAGGGGGGAAGGGGGAGGTAAGAGCAGAACTTTGTAGAGAGTGCAGGGAGGTAGCCAGGCAGAATCCCTTTTAAAAAGGCTAAGTTCCGACAGTACGGTTACAATTTAAAAAAAAAGCAAGTTAACGGCAAACTTGAAAACATATGTTTGAAAGCTTTTCTTTTATTCTTTCATTTAACACTGTATGTCTCTTCGATGTGTATTACTACTCTATAGCGGAGGGGTTAGTGCAGTGTTAAGATCTCTGCCTCTCAATCCTGCGGTCCCTGGTTCGATTCCCAGCCTGGTTGAGGGTTGAATATTTGGGTGACCTTCTTTCCCGCCAAAGGTCACTCAGCTTTCCATCCTTCCGGGGTTGGTAAAATGATTACCAGCATATACATGGACCGCTTTAAAGTGGCGGCCAATTGCGCCCATTCATATATACTTCTGGTCTGCTGGGGGTAAACTGATCATTGTCAAGCTCCGTATACAAATGAACCACTTTACTTTACTTTATTTATTTACACACATGTTCACCAAATTTCTATAATGGGTTTCTTAGGTAAAACTTCAACTAGCCTTTGACTCAATGTTGTTTCCTCAACTGAAATGCACTGTGAATTGCAAAGTCTTTCTCAAGCAGAAGCCAGTATGGCAGTCTTAAAGATTGCATTTTGTTCATGTAGAACTTTTAATTTAAACAATAGCTGGTTTATCACAATTGTTGTATTGACTGTAGCCCAGAACAAACACAAGACCTCACCTAACTTAGTACAGTGAAGTTTCCTCGCATTAGGAAGTCTGGAACCAAACAAGCTTTAACAACAAATATGGGTGTAACTTGCACCAATTCTTTCAAGTGGAGATAGTGCACTGGGTAATAGAGCAAGAGATCTGAGATTCAAGCCTACGTAAGATCTAAGAAAAAAATTAAATGAATGTCTGTGTGTACAGAGGGTAGTGGGGAGGGCATAGTAAGGGGGGAGGGCTGAAGGTGTGTGAGGGGGTTGTGAGGGGAGGAACCGACAGGGGATGGTAGGGGGAGGAATGAAGAAATCTCGTCTTTTGGATCGAGTATTTAATATAATATCTCTTAATATTTAGCCAAAGGATGATACAGATCTGGAGGGAGTCAACAGAATACAGAGCTAAACAAAATCAATCTAAGCGGCTGTTGCAGTCAGGATTTGGGGTGATGCGGAATTGTAGGATTACACGCAGGAAGCTGAGGCCCCAGGCTACGGCAAAGGCCTCACCCTCAATGGCGGCATAGCGCTCTCTGCTGACGATAGGAAACGGGAGCCAGCTAGGGTGGTCTTCCATCCTCCGGGGCAGCACTCGGGGACTCCTGAGGGGCAGCTGCAGTGCTTCTGTAGAAGGATGTATCCGATACCTCGGCGTGACCAGTCGGGCGGAGACATGTTTGCCTTTGTGGATCGAATATTTCAACACCCTCTTTGATCTCCTCCACGATTGCCGCCTTTGAGGCTTGGAAAGCACCAACTCAGCGGACCAGGTGAATTTGCAGCGAGGGCTCAGGAAGGGCTTGAAAGGCGCCGTGGCATCTCGTAGTTGTGCATAGTTGGACACCTGGTTCACGAGGCCAAACCAGTTCCTGATGTCAGTTGTGCTAGATGGGGATGGGAAGTCCCGAATTGCCTCAAGGTACTTCGGTAGCGGCTCGATGGTCTCGTCTGTTAATCGGAATTTG
>JAOBRD020346377.1:0-20732 GCA_027575215.2 Hydrozoanthus sils | reverse complement strand
ATAATAATAATAATAATAATAATAATAACAATAATAATAATAATAATAATAATAATAATAATGATGATGATAAGAATGATGATGATAATAATAATAATAATAGCAATAATAATAATAATAAAAGTAACTTTGTTTCAAACCGTAATGATAAAAGTAATAACAATAATAATAATGATATTAATAATAATAATAGTAGTAATAAAAAAAAATTAGATTTATTTAGATATTGACTGAAATATTTATTTTTCTTTCAGGCCACAATAACCATATCCGTTGCCTCACTCACTCGCCAGTCGGTGGAGCATTCGTTTCGTGTAGTGACGATTTTCGCGCCAGGTTTTGGTATTCGCAAGGTGTTTAAAAGCTATATATTTATTACTCAAGCAGGTTCTCATTTTTTGTAGAAACCAACTTACTGTTCTGTTTAAGATCATTCAAGCCAAATAAAATACCGTTTGTCACAACTTACTTCAATTCGTCTTTCAGATGGCGATGGTTGATATGAACCTGAAGCCTCTATTTACAAGCGAAATAATTGAGAAAAGAATCGCGCATTAGAATCATTTTACCCGTCGGCTTCGCTCAGTAAAAAAACCCGGACGAGGCTTAAAGGAATCCTCCACTGTAAAACATTATTAGTCTCAAATAAAACTTCTATAGTATTACGTCTGTGCCCATATTTATGCTTATACACTTTTCATCTACATGCTTCCCCTTTTACCTACCCACCTATCTACCTACCTTTCTACCTACCTACCTACCTACCTACATACCTACCAACCGACCACCTGCCTTCCTACCTACCTAACAAGCTACCCACCTACCTAACTACCTACCTTCCAACCTATCTAAATTTTAGTTTTCTGTTCATTTCCACAGTTTGAATTTCGCGCGTGCGTATGATTTTTAAATGTGACGTGTTTTGATTGCAGTGCAAGTCTCCACTCTCGATGAAAACAACAGCAATGAACCAACAGGGAGACTGGCACGGGTAACACGTCACATTTCAAAATGGCGGCGCGCGGGAAATAACTAAATGTTATGTATTGAATTATCAAATTTGAACTGCTGATATGGACACAGACTTAACAAGAGTTTTACTTTAGGCCAAGAATGTTGTAGAGTAGAGAATTCCTCTAAGTCATCGTTAATTTTAAAAACTAAAACACGTCAAATGGCTTGTTGCCGAGTTCTCCAAACTAGAACCCAATCTTCCATGCCACAAGTTTAGGGACAGGTTCTGTCACAAAATATGAAAACGTCTTCTTGAAAATTTAAAAACAAACAAGCTTTCGGTTGTCAACCTATAACCTTTGACAATTAAAAGAACGACTACCGGACCGTTATAGTCACAGAAACATCCATCGCTCGTTAAAACTGACTAATAAACTCTAACCCAAATGTACTCGGCCGCTCACTACAAGTGTTGTTTCGCCAACTTGCAGCAATTTTTAGACATAGTTGAATTGATAAACAATCTTTTTGGCTATCGTAGGCTAATTTGTTGTTTTTTACCAATTATTTTCATTAAAGTACTAAAAAAAGTTGTTGCATTTTTATAACGGCTCCCGAGCTTAATAATCCAACGCAGTTCTTCATTTTCGTGTGGCGATCGAGACTATATCCAAAAAGAAACGTCTGGTAAATGTTGTCCAGATGGATGTGTGCACTATGGCGAAAGGGCGTAACAAAACTTTTTAAAACTCGGCTTTCTGCAATAAAATTGACTAAACAAGTGTGTATTTGTGATAGATAAGCAATATCTATTTTTTTTGCACACAAACAATTTGACAAATCAACCAATAATTGTACTGTCTGAATGACGCCTTAAGTGATCTAAGTTACCATTTTCTTTGCTGCGAGGGAGTTATGGAGTCCCTTGTTTCTAAAGTTTTCCCTCCAGAAGCTAAAGTTAAGCCCGGGTCAAACTAGGCAATTTTATATGCCGATCGCGGCGAATTTGACAGCCTGCGAAAGGTGGCGTATTTAATCGCTCGTATCTGACAGCTAGATATGGGCGATTTTATACGCCAGTCGTTGCGATCAGCAAAATTTGCTATCGCAGTAGGTGATACAATTAGCGAATTTCGTCAATAACAGCGATCGGCGTATAAAATCGCCTAGAGTGTCCCGGGCTTTACCTCGATAAGTACTTGAAAACCTGTTTTTTTGTTCTACATCTATCATTTAATGACAAATCGGATGCAAGTATTTCACTATACAAATTGCATTGCTTTAGTGCAATCAATCTAAATTAAAACGTTTTTACTGCATTCTTGTTCTAATTTTTCAACGTGAGGGTAGTGGTCTTTGTTTGTGACATTTTATTTACAATAATTCCCATTGCTTCTCGTCTATGTGCTCATTTACGATCGTTTTAACCAGACAAGAATTATCAAACCGGTTGATTACGCACCTCAAAGCGACAGCTAAATGTTGGATTTTTTACAGTTCATTTAGTTGCTGATTTTGCAAGTACGCGATTGTCGTTAATTACTAACTCATCAGTAATACATTCTATTAACTTGCTTTGCTGTAAACCGCAGAACCAATTTGTGATACTTAATAGAAAGAATAACTTTACAGCACGTGTCTGATAAGGGTTTTGATTAGTTTGGATTCCTATTGCGATATAAATAAATTCATTTGCAGTGGTAAAACTCTCTTTTCCTGGTATCTCATTGGTTAAGGGTATCACGATCACGTGAAAATCGCCAAATTTGACTGTTTCCCGAGAACTCGGGAACACTGATGGTCTCTGAACCAAAGTAGTACTATCTCCGCCTTTTTAAAAATGGCAGCAACTCTAACATTCTTTGGTGTGAATTCAAATTAACCCTACTAGCCTCGCTTTGGGGAACATATTCTTTTGAAATTTCAACTCAAGAAAGAGGATAGCCAGGCTAATTTAAATGCACATAAAAATATTAAAGTCGCCTCCAATTTTCAAAAAGGTTCATGTTGGGACTGGGAAGGCTTTGTAAGAATTGGTAAATTAGTATATGCCACAACATTCTTTTGATAAACAATTTGCCAGTTGTTGTGGCCCCACGTTATATTCAACTTAGTTACTACATCTGCTGTACAAGATATTTCCCCGGTTGTCATATTTTGATATTTTGATCGTCGATCAACCAAAGAGAATCGAGCCCTCGCACTATCCCATTATGAGACCAACCCAACCTCAACAGATTCTTCTTTGTCTAAATATATTAGCTATAATTTTAAACAATTCAAGTGGCTCCATTCGTCTGTTTTTCTTTTGCCGATTCTTTGCGAACGTTTTCTATGTTTTCCTGCAATGATTTCTTCTTAACGTGGTCCTTCTTCAGCTCTTCCTCCATCGTCTCGCCTAGCTTAGTGTAGTAGTCCAATGCCCGTCTTACAGGTGCTATCAGATGTTCCTGAGGAGATCGAACGAGCAATGTTAATGGATGAGAAAAAAATCTCGACATCAAATTCCTGTTTATCGAAAGAGGGAGTGTTTTTTTGGTTCTAAGTACCGAAACGCCATTTCTAAAATACTTTTATTTAACATGATTTCTAGACAGATTAAATTATTAATCATTACTTCAATATAGTACCTCCAGGACGGGGAATTACATTCCTAGAATAATATAAATTATTACTCAATGTAGTACCTCCAGGATGGGGAATTTCGTTCCTAAAATCAATTATTACTTAAAAATAATACCTCCAGGACGGGGAATTATGTTCCTAAAAGAAATCATTACTTCAATATTGTAACTCCTGGAAGGAGAATTAATTATTATTGAAGCATAGTACCTCCAGGACGAGGAATTACGTTCCTAGAATCAATTATTACTTCAATATAGTACTTCCAGAACAACGAATAACGTTCCTAAAATCAATTACTACTTCAATATAGTACCTCCAGGACGGGGAATAACGTTCCAAGCCCCTCAAACAGTGGGAGAAGAACGAACTTTATGAATCCAATTTGTGCTGATGGCTTCGTCACCTAAAACATACGGTGGAATTTTTTAAGAAGGTATCATAACTCTGAACATGATGAATAAGATATTTTTTTGAGGTTAAGAAAGTTGTTGTCTGAGAGACTTTGAAGTTTTTGAAATTAGGTAACTTGCTGTCAGAACAAAGAAGTTAAACACTTTTGACTCCATTTCAACTACTGGTGTTTTGGGTTTACTCAAATACTCACGACAAAGTGATGTCCATCGACCTTTTAACCCCCAAGAGTTCCCTATGATGAGTTCAAAAACTCTCACAACATATGTCCATTATATTTGTAAAATTAGTTTTTTGCAATTCATCTTACAGAAAATTTGGTGGAGGATCAAATTTGACATTCAGCACTAACAATCTTAATTTCTATTGTTGCTGTAAGGAGATGTTGACAAATGCCTTAAAATAAAAGGGTTAAACATTTTAGATCAAAGAAGACTAAATGTCATTCTCCCAAAATAGGATGCACACCTTCCATTGTAACAAGCTAGGGAGAAGGTAAATTCTGGTGAGAGTGAGTTTGTTAAAGGAATTAAATTCTAGTGAGGGTGAGTTGGTTAAAGGAATTAAATTCTAGTGAGGGTGAGTTGGTTAAAGGAATTAAATTCTAGTGAGGGTGAGTTGGTTAAAGAATCCTCCGCAGTAAAACATAATTGGTCTCAAATAAAACTTTCGTCAAGTCCGTGTCGGTTGCAGTGCCAGACCCCCTCTTGCTCATTGCTTTTGTATGCATCAAGAGTGGAGACTGGCACTGTAACCAAAACACGTCACATTTCAAAATGGCGGCACGCGGGAAATTTAAACCGTGGAGATGATCAAACTACATTGCTTAGCATTAAATTTATGTACAGGATTATCAAATAAGGACACAGGCTTAATTAAAAATTTATTTTAGATCTAGAATGTTTTACGGCGGAGGATCCTTTACAACTCCCAAGGACAGATGGTCACTTGATATTTGCTCTGTTGACAGTCTTGATTACATTATGATTAGCGACATAAATAAAAAAAGGTTTTGAGTTAACTAATTAATTAGCAGCTTTTCCCCTAGAATTAAAGATCTATTATTACAAGATAATATTTTTAAAACCATGATATAAAGCTATTTTCTTACAAATAACTTGAATAACATGTTCAGTGACAACGTTTTAAAAAGGATATTAGTCATGTCATTAATTCTTGGAAGGAAGTGTTTCATGTAAGGCAATTTTAATATCAACACAAAACGCACAGTACAGCAGTGTTGCCAGTGCATATGCGTACTAATTATTAGAGAAACAGCCAATAATACGGCACTAAGACCTTACGGGTCCGAAGGAACTAAGCCTGTACTGAACCCTAAAAATAGTTTGAGTCTGAGTGTTTGAAGCCATGGACAGCTGTTTCCCCACGGCATAGCTAACAAACAGGCAAGAAATCCCAAAGAAATAAGTAAACAAGAAAGGTACAGTGTTTTATTGCAATCATTAGTTTAGGGTTTAGTAAAAATATACAATTACTACATATTATTTAATATCAGATTGTGGATTATGTGGGTAGTGGAACTGCCTTGGTTTGAATATTTCTTTATTTATTCTTTTACGAGACAACAGATCTTTTTTAAAAACTTAGTTTCTAAAAGAATCTTGAATATAAACTACGTGTGTTCATGATTTAATTAAACAGTAATTTGAGCATTTATTGAAGGCACTAAGTTTTAGCGAACATCTCTTACAAATGAACTGAAAACTAGCAGCCTGAATTGTTTCTGTTTTATCACCACGTACGGTAAATACACCAAATGTTGGCACGCGTGTAAGTTAATCCACGAACCAATTAGAGAGGTAATATTTGCTCTTCACTTGTTCGCCTTGTTTGATCGATTCTCGCATAACCAAACATAATTTGCTCAAATAAAGTAAAGGACGAGTGAATTGTTATCATAGAAGTTATCTCTCAACACTGACAAAAAATATTGGTTGCCGTTTTCGTAATTTGGAATGGCTGGCCACTTTTTTTACTTCTGTAGTCAAGCGAGTTGTACGACAGACTTTTAGTTACAAACCGATGACCTTCAGATAGTTTGTTTGAACGTTCATTTACCTTCTCTCTGTCCATAAATGGAGCCACGGGCAGACCCTCCAACTTTTCTACATCACTCTGGCACACAACATCGTAAAAATGTTCTTAGAGATTTATTGAAATTGTCAGTTAAGCCTCCATCCCCCCCCCCCCCTCCAAAAAAAAAAGGAGAAAAGAAAATCCCTGTTACTCACAAAAGCCAACACTTTAAACTAACTGTTACGCCACAAAACGTAAAAATTGCCAAAAAAAGTAGAACAACGAAAATTTTAAAACACTGACGCAAAATGTAGTAAAAAAGTCAACACAAAATGCAATATTTTTACTCACGCATCTTTAGACAGGTTGGACAGTTATTACATTTTACGTTAACAGAACATGCGTTCGAGAAACGTTAGTATATTTTCTGTTGAATAGTTATTACATACATTTTCATCAATTCTTATAACATTTTGCATAAAAATATAACGGTTTATGGCACATAATACACTTTGCGACCTAATAACCCAAGCTGTGCCAACACTCTTCTAAGTGATAATGAAATTATTACTTTTAAGATTGACATTGGAAAAAAAATGAACGTGTTCAACTAAGAGTCGGCTACGTGCTTTCAAGTAACATACGAACAAAGGAAACGAACAAACGAACGAAACATTTACATAAAAATAAAAGACGGGAGGATCTTGACTAAAGGAGAAGACTTAATTAACTTTACTCGTCACAAAGGTGAAACAGTTAAACTATCATTACTTTTTCGGGCATTGTGACGCTTTTTACTGGCTAAACATTTTAACCCGCTGAAACAAAAAAGTGATTATTCGTATAATTTCAGCACTTACAGTTACAAACAAATTACATCGAATTTTCGCGATTTTCACAAGTATTGAAAACAAAATGACTAGGTTATTTATTTCAAGCTTGTTACTTTGATCCATTTTTAACTTGCAAATGCTTGCTACTGCTCATTCATATTTTCAGGTTTTGTCTTCCCAATGCCTTCCAAAGTGGCAATTATAGTATATTTGAAGTTTATGCTCTTGGGCATAAATATGTTTTGGGCCCTTATCATTGCTCATTTTAACCTTCGCCTACGGCTGGGGCTTAAATGATGCCCGCGAGCATAAACTGTTATATTAAGATGACGTTAATCAATTTCAGAACTTATGGTGCTCACAGACTCTTTCGAAGAAAGTTTAGCAATAACTTTACACGGCAAATCGTAAGTAGGGGACTGGGAACGAGAAAAGTAGCTTTGCTGCTCCTTGAATTTGCTGCAGAACTTTTAGCTAATAGTCGTTTTTCATGAATGACGGCCATTTTAATATTCTCTTGGGTGCGTTCTAATTAGCCTGGCTTGCCTTTATCTTGCGTTAAACTTTTAAAAGAATCCGTTAAACGAAGCTAGGCTAGTTGGGCTAATTTGAATGCACACCGGCGGAAGAATATTGAAATCCCCGCCATTGGTGAAAAAGGCCTACAATATTACCGTAAGCTTCAACAGATGGAAACAAGTACGTCTGTTAGAACAAGAAAGAAGCTAACAATTGCATTGAATCTTGGACATTGCAATTATTGAGACAACTCCTTTGTTCTGTGTTTTCTGGGTATCGTGTCCTCGGTCTTACCTGCATAAAGAATTCACATAGCAAGCAGTCGAGCCATGGCTCGGAAACATCCATCGGTCGAGCTTCGTTTGACACATCCGAAACTTTGATCATGATTTGCATAAGCTATGTCGCAACGGAAAATACAATCAGTACGACACGGGAAATTAAAATGACTCTTGTATGAATTGTAAGGGGGGACTGAAGTTTTCCAAAATATATAACACTGAAACAAACCAGAGAGTTTCTTTATCATACAGATATAAGCTCCAGGCAAATCAACACATTAACTCTGAGAGTTTCAGTTAAAAACCTTAAAGATAAGGTACACAGTTTTTTGTTTGAATGTACCACGCAGTGTTCAAGTCCAGAAAGCATCTACAGAAATATTTAGGAAGGGGTTCTAACATCGGGAGAAGGGATAGGTCCTAACAACGGGGAAAGGGATAGGTCCTCACAGCGAGAGAAGGGATAGGTCCTAACGACGGGAGAAGGGATAGGTCCTAACAACGGGGAAATCGATAGGTCCTAACAACGGGGAAAGAGATAGGTCCTCACAGCGAGAGAAGGGATAGGTCCTAACAACGGGAGGAGGGATAGGCTAATAATGGTGACTTAGGAAGAAGACGATCGCTTCTAGTAACGCGAACATGGAACAAAAAACTTACAATTTGTATGTGGCTCGAGTTGTTGAAGTCAAACCCTGCTGCCAATATATCTTTGAATTTTTTTAGAATCTCTGAGTGTCTTGCCATGTCTGTTGAAAGTATACACCTAACAAAAGGAAAAACGAGTGAAGATTATCAGTTGCGACTTGCAAAAGAACAAAACCGATTAAGTGAACCATGTACATCATCATAATATAAAGTGATACAACCACACATGGTTGAATCATTTTGAGATCACGGCTTCCTGACTGATCCGTTATGTACTATGTGCGGTACAATCGAACACCGTACAAGGTACAAACATCATAAAATGATACCTTAGGATTACGTATATATACTTGGGAGCATTTTTGACAGCAAGTTCTGGTATCTCTTTTCCTCTCTTCTCTTGTCTTCGTCCTTCTTGCTGATTTCTCTTCTAGTTTTAGACAGTTTTGGCTCCGTGTGAAGGTTGAAAATAAAGTTAATCGATCGTTTAAAACAAGTTTAATCGATCGTTTGCTCCACTTTCTGTCTGGTGGAGACTTTATTGCTAGATCGTCTTTGCTAGGTATACTTTCACAGTACTCATAAAATTGGTTTGCGCGATCGATTCGGTCAACAGAAAACACCGAAAATACTTTGAGTCAATTATGCCAATTTAGTAACACAATACACTTACTTGATCATGCCTTCTCGTATTTGTTTGAAAGTTTCTGGTTTCACGTTTTTGAAGATGTTACAGCTTGGCTATTGAAGAGAAAGAAAAATAACTTGGAACTGAGAAGAAAAGACATGGTGATAGATAGCTACATATGAAGCTAGTTGTGCTCTTGTTATTTTCTTGAATTGAGGAACGAACCAACAGCCGGATGTCCAAAATACATAACTACCCTAAGCTGCACGTACATGTAAACCTGATTTGGGTTTTTGTACTCATTTCCCACCGACATTAAATTTTCTTGTTAGTTTATGATAATGAAAATCCTCCTTTGGGGTAGGGGTGGGGAGGGGGTTGTTGTGTTGAAAACAACAATTTAGCTTTCATATTGCAATTTTCAAGACGACGGTGTGCAGGTGACCAGCACGGTGCATTCCAACGTGCAGCTATTGTATCAACTGTTGTTGTCTGCTGTCGTCGTCAAGGTTGCCGTTCTCCTATCTTAAGGTCCCCAATATCTTAAAAAGGAGAACAAAACCATACCTCCGACATTATATCAAAAGCCACTGCACAATGGTGATTTTCCAACGGAGAAATATCATTGTACCGAATGGCAAGCTCGGTTCTTGCATTGACCTAAAAAGAAGACAGGTTAGAACAACGTTACTACCATGATAGCACAACAACATTCAGAAAAACAACAAAAATTATAGCAACAACAACTACATTAACAAATGAAAAGAAAAACAACCCTGGCATTACAAAACACTTAACCATCTTTACTAGCAAATCTCAGACCGAGGGCTTTACGTAGGGAATGCGCGTAGCGATGTTCATATCACAATGCAGAGGCCTGCAAATTCCCAAAAAAGACCGAGTAAATGAGGTTAAAAAATTGTTCATTATATTTTTTTTTCTTGAATTTAGAAACCAAAATATGATAAAGCGGTAAAATAGAAAAATCATATAACCCTGCTCTCTCAGCCAATCAGGTTTCAGGACTCGGCCTGGTCATGTAATTGCTGCCGGGGCGATATCGACGGCAGCAGTCTCTATTCCGGCAGAAAACTCGTTATTTACTTCCGGTTTTCCATTTATTTTCCATATAAGGTTGGTCGGCCTCTCGAAGCCAATCAGGGGAGTGAATTCATGGCCTTTTGCTTCCCGTATTTGTGTTGTTCCATATATGGTTAGTTCGACCACTGTTGGTCAATCAGCCTCTTCGTAAGATTAATACTTGTTCAGTGTTGTTTCATCCGACCAAATTTCCTTTGTTCTTCGGGAGAAAGATTAAATCAGGTATGAATAATGCATCAAATTCACAGCAAGGAAGTGTTCATCAAACATATCGGAAAGCTTCAGTAAGCGTTTGAGAGGAAGGCCAGGTGCTTTTACGGCTCTTTCTTCTTTATTAATCTATGCAACCAAAGCGTTGCTGTACATGTTAACTCGTAGACACAACCATTCTTCAACCCGGAGACAGCATGTATTTCCATGCTCTTTCAAACAATTTAGTACTTGATAGGGGTACTTTACCCACACCTCGATCATTAGGCAGCACTTCATTCTTTTTAAGAACTGCTAGTTATATTAGTACGAAATAAAAAATAGACGGAACAAATATTACTTGAAAAGTACGTGAACACAACCCGAGTTTAAGATTCACGACAGAATAATAGGAATGCATTCCGTGTGTTGTACTTCCAGAAAAGTTGTTAAAGTGTTTATATCACACGAACTAAAATCTTGCTTACTTTGTGTTCTTCAGCGATGTTAGGAAAACGATGGTTATATACCGTAAACACTCTGATAAGCCCCCCGTTCAAAGCTTAGGTTTTAACCTCCCCCCCTTCCCCCATCTCCACATAAGGCGAAGGAGCTACAAACATAAGGCGTATTATATCGAAAATATTTTGTCCAAAGTTGTATCTGTTTCAGTTCTGGAACAGTGCTAAATACAATACCAACGGAACACAGTCACTAGTTTCTATTAATTCTGTTTGGCATCCGGACTTCATGGTGTGTTTCTGCCGGCTATTGACGATCTTTGAATACCCCCCCCCCCTCCCCCCTTTTCCTTTAACGCTGAGCCCCTCGTGTGGAAGGTCAAAAAATAAATAAGCATCCTGGGTGCTTAATAGGGCGTTTAGGGTAGTTCTTTTACCATTTAAAGTGATCACAAAATCTTATCTCTATTTTGCTTTGAATGTTCTGAAAACCATTCTGGAAGAAGAGCGACCGGGGACTGTTGACAAAGTAGGTCCAGGGACAGAGTGACGTCATTCTCGGGACTGAGAACACATCTATTTTTACTCGCTACGTGTGCATTCAGGAAAACTTTGGAGTTTTCACTTTGATTGTGCCGTTTGTTATTTTTTTTCGTCATTTTATTGTAATTTTAAACACTGTAAAACCACAAAGAAAAGCACACTTATTCTCTCTAACCCTGAGATTGTCGTCATCATAAACGAATTTAGAACCCAGGCAAACCTGCCCAAGCCAGGATATTCGAACTTTGAAGTCCTTAAAACAGAAAACGGCGGACTAAAGCAACAAAAAAAATTGGTAATCATAATTTTTCCTGGCATCAAAGAAATAACTGTTGCAAAATATATACACTAGTAAGGAAACTGGAAGTCGAATATGTGACAACGACAACGCCGTCTCAATTCGGAGACTCGAGCGTTGAAGGTTTTTCAGAATGAAGCCTCGTACCTGATATGCGTTGTTATAGCCCGGATGATCTAGGTCATGACAGAGCGCTGACGTCAGCATAATAAGCAACTCTAGGTCTCCCAGCTTGTCAGAGACTTGTGTCAGCCAAATCAAACCGTACATCTGAAAGTAGCAAACAAACCAGAGGTACGTTCTTTAGAGACTAACCATGCAATTTTTTAATAAACAGAGATCCAGGAATAGAATTATAGTATGGAGTTACGTTTGATTTCGTGCTAAAGAATTTCCTTGTAAATAGATTCGTTTTTGGTTTGGTCTCTTATAGACACGCCGCAAATTTTTAACGTTACTAATGTATTTTATATGAACTTTGAGCGAACAACACTGCTTCTATATATGTATATTTTTATCTAAAATTTTTTAAAGACATATTGTTATTACATTCAATATTATTATCTCTGTTATTGATGATCATGAGGTTGTTCATAGTCAAAGTGTCTAGGAATGACTGAAAAGTGTAAACCAAATGGGGAAATTGCTCGAATAATAGTTTAAACAAGAGAAAGTTATTTTCAATGACAGAAAAAAACAACAATAAAAATAAAATATCTAAAACTACTTATTGACATGTTGAAAAGCAAAACATATTTTTTTCTTACACTGAACGCGTTCCTCTCCAGACAACTGTCACTTTAAACAATTGCAAAGTTTATAATCACAATCAAAACAAACAAACAATACGACTAATAGTAAAAATAATTAGTAGAGACCGACTGGCGTACTATCACAAATGCTGCAATCAGATTGGCTAACCTACTCACTGTCTATCGATAGACAGCAAGTAAGCAAAACTGCCGGTGTTTTTATACAAAGTCTGAAAAAAGGCGTTCTTATCTGTTTCAATTCGAAGTTAGTACATACTTTAGTTGGTTCCTATACAAGAATAATTGGACTAATCGTTGTTGGTTTCCATAAACCTACTAGTAACAGTTGACTCGTCGCTTCGAACATCGCTTCCATCTAGTTGTTTATCAAACCATCTGCCTCACACTGTGGTCGAATGTAACATACTATGTTTTGTTTCAGGACAGAAATTATTTCCAGTTATGCTTATCTGACTGCCATAAAAGAATTATATAAAAAGCGTACCATTTGCGTTACACAAAAACAATGTCGGAAGTTATGAAACGGGATGGAGTTGTAGTGCCTGTAAACTTCAAAGAGGAAGTTTTGAAGAACTTGTTTCTGGAAGAGAATGGACAGAGAAACAAAATCGTCAGTTTGCCAGCAGATATCTTGTGGCCTTAGTGTCCATAGCCTGCTTCGCGACGGTTTGGTGTTTTGTTAGCGCGGAAAACTCACGGGCGTACACGGCTTGCAGCATCATCTTGGATCACGTGGTCGACCAAGATGGCGCAGCAACGCTGTGCTGTAAGAAATTCCACTAACAAAACAACCCACCCCGCCTGCAAGCAGGCTATAGTGTCCACGGCTGCAAGATTTAAGCGCACATGTACAGAGCTTGTATGAAGTGTCTATCGTGAAATACGAATGTAAACCTGTTACTTTTGGGATCTGACTGAAGACACAAAAACAGCTAAAAATGTGCAATACTGTTTTATCTTGAAATAAAGTAATTTACATTTGGAAGTATCATGAAGCAACAATTCGATATTTTGAAAGGCCGTATGTTTTAAGAGGGCTATAAGTGTTAGAAAACTCTGCGGGTTAGCGTGTCCTTACCCTCTCAAAATAAAGGTTACCGTATTGCCTTATTCTTTGGATTTTGATTTTGAATATTCTTTTAAAATTGGATAAGAAGCGATCACGTAGCTGCCACGCTAAATGCTTATCATGTTCAATTTTTTTAATATAGTAATTACAGGTTTTATTTTTAGACAAGTCTGCGCGTCCGTGTTGCACTTATTTTCGGAACAGATTTAAAGTAAATCAAAACTGGCAGTATGCTATTTAATATACCTCAATGTGGAACTTCTCAACAAATCCTAAGTCGATGTACATCTGCTGTAACAAGTAGAGCATTTCTGCTTCCTCCCATTGCCTAGTTAGTAAAAGGCACAGAGCCGACATTAGCAACTGATAATCAACACAAGACTGTCCCAACGTTGGAAGCAAAAAGGTAAACCCTTAAGATGACCGATAGTTGTTTGAATTGTTTTCTTGAAGAGTTACTACTCATTTTAATGTTTGAAATACAGTTGGACCCCGATAATTCGGGAAATGCAAAATACTTCGAATTATCGGGGGTTCGAGTTATAGGGATCAAGAATACTAAAATACGCCATTTTCATCATTGAATAACTTTAATTGCTCTACTTTCATCTATTAGTGAGCAGCTCGTCATCCCCGGGGATATAATGTAAATGTTTTCGTCAACAATTTTTTTTTCTAATTTCTAAGAAAACAAACTAAAAAGTATAAGTTTAAAAGTGACCAATATAAAGAAGCTTATCCTACGAATTTTCACTACGTCGACATTTCAATACGTGCCCGCGTAAATGCATTGTGATTGTTATCATGAACTGTTTTAGATAGCTAGAAGATTAACGGGCATTGGAATGTTTTTGCGTCGAAATATGAACTGTTATTGATCGTAATCATTTGATAAATATTCTGATTTCCGACAGCGTCTGTTCTTTTTCTTTCAGTCAGTAACTTTACTTCGAATTAGAGGGAACATCGAATTATCCGAGTTCATGTTATCGAGGTCCAACTGTAGACTGCTTCAACCGCAGCCTGTATAGTCCAGTTGTTAAAGCGTTAGTCTGACATGCGGAAGGCCTATTGCCGGCTCGCCTAGGAGGAGTGTCCGTTTGCTCTAACGCGTTTTCTTGGAAAATGGGCATTAGATCGTTGGTCCTAGGTAGCTGATCTTGAAGAGCTGAAAAGATACCTAAAACTCTGCTTGTCTTAAACTTATTCATTCTCTCTTTTGAACCAGTGAGGAAACTCCTCCAAAACGACCAGTTACGCTCATCTTGAAAATTTTGTGGGTTTTCCAAATATTGTATTGCTCTTAAATTTAAAGATTTGAAAAACTTGAAACCATTTCTTGGATTAACTTATCAGCATTCTTTTTACACCTCACTGCAACTGCACAGACAGCTATCACTTTAAAATTAGCACAACTTGATCACAGTATTAGCGTGCCATTACGTAAAATAGTTTACAAAAACTGTTGAAAAAAACAAACATACCAGTTATCAAAGGTGGGATTTCGTAGCATCAATTTGGTTTGACTTGTCATTTCTGCATTCCTAAAATTAACAGCGCAACGAAGGTGGTTTGTGACAATAGTTAACACTTATTGTATTTCAGTCAATTGAGGTGGATAGTGGCTTAATGAATAACTACTGAGCGCCGAATAAGTGTTTTAATATATTCCAGCGAGGGAACTGGTCTATGGAAATTTCTTTAGTATTAAAAAAACACTTTTGTTGCTTGAATCACTGAGCGTGGCAAGATTTAAGCGTGAGCAGCCTAACATACAAAAAACGTGTTTTGAGAGCTTGTTTAACTACAAGATGTTGCAAATGGGGTTAAAACAGAAATTCTTTAGGCTGTCTAAAATATCCCGTGCTTTTATAACAAACTTTTTCAGTATCGTGATCCGAAACAGACGCGAAGCGACTACTTTCGTCCGCCATTTTTGTCTGGGTTCTATTTCGGAAGTAAATATTGTCTCAATCTACTATTTCTAAACCAATCAAAGCGCACGTAGCTGAGAGTCTCTGGTATATACTAATTCTCAATAACAAGGACACATACAATGACAACGACTTCCATTGACCAATAGAAGCAAGTTCTTGATTAAATCAGCTAAAAATAATTACCCTAGTCTGCGAAACTTCTGTTCAACTACTTTGAATTCTTCTGACACTCTTCTTATAAGAGACGGCTTGTCAAACAATGGCTTCCTTGATGTGCCACTGCAACAAAAACAAAATAAATGTTCATTGCAACACTTACTTTTTCCCATGGTTTAACCAAACCAACTAATAAATAATTCAAACAAAGAAAAATTAGAAATGTTACCCGACTTCAGTAGCCTCCACAAAGGGATTGGGGATAGTGGGAGAAGAATCTCTCTTCACCCTCCCCAGTCCCTTTGTGTCAGTGCACAGTCTATACTTCAGTTGCAGTATTTGTTTCTTTTTCTTTTACAAAAAAAAACTGTTAGCTCAACTTTCCCACACGACAGCATAAATCCTTTTTTTTACACAGCCTACTCATTTCCCTGAGCACAATGCAAAGAACTAGGATAACAAATTATGTTGTATATCTTAAGTACAGGTTCATCGATCAAAATTTTATTTCTTATAATTTAGGGGCTGTGCATTTTTCTCATTGTTTCCAGTTTTATGAGTGTACAAAACGCTTGCTTTTTCTAAATCCCCTCCCCTCCAAAAAAAAGCGTCTGCAATAAAACAATACCTTTCCTATTTGATTTTTGAAAGGATTTAAGTAGAGCAAAATCTTCCTGTGCTATCAAGATTTGGTGCTGACAAAGAAGAGAATAGATACAAGCATTTTATTTTATTCTGACAAACAAAATGTCTACACAACAGTAACAACCAGAACAATCAAAGAAAAAGTATCCTAAGGGGAGCAGAAACCAAATTTTGCAAATTCATTTTTTTGGCTTAAGCTTGGTTTTTGCTCAAACAATGTCGTTTTTTAAATTCGCAAAAACCATACAAAGGCCTATCAATGAGCAAAAGTGCAGGCATGCGAAAGATCGCCGGCCTCAGCCAAATGAGGTGGGTGATGTTTTCAGGTTCCCAATTTTGTAGTAAAAACAATTGTTTTCATATATTAGGTTTACTTTTAATACTATCTAAAAATGTTTCAGATAATTTCATAAAGTAATTCAGCTGTAGTATGATATTTTTTAGCTTTGCTTCATTGAATGAGGATTTTGTATCGTGATCTTTAGTGAAAACAAAGACATTCAAACAGCAATAGTAATTAAAATTATTCTAGCCCCTTAATTATTATCCATACGGATTTTGTGCAATATTTCTTATGTACATACATGTATCAATTTGAAAATTTTCATATAATGGCTGCACAAATTTACCAAAAACAAAACTGTAGCTAAAGTCAATTTTAGGCAAGTGATTAATTGCATGCCTCATGCTCCTTAGGCAGGTGATGAGATGTGCGCGGGCGATCACTGCCTCTCATTGATAAGCCTGCATACATAATTTATGCTTTGGAACCCCCCCTAGATCCCTAGATATAATTATGGCCACTAATTAATAATTACCTTGATAATTCTTTGAACAAGCCCAACCAACTTAGGTGCTCCACACTCTGTCAGTAAATGCCAGAACACAAATCAGATCAAACAAATAAGAAGATTAAAATAACTTAATAAAAATAATGGGTTTAAAGGGTAGATTTACCCTGCACTATATCACGCAATCTTTACTCTCTCAATGCTGCAGTTTGGTTGGTTGCCTGCAGTCCATCACTTTTCAAAGGTTATAGTGCTTATATATACATGTACAATGGGGACAAAAGAACCAAATTTAAAAACCTATAAATGATTGGCCAGAACCTTCCGTGTTGCCAAATACATATTAAATAATGGTTTTAATCAACAAGGAAGATGTTTTCTGATGGCAAAGAAATCAGCCCTTAAAGAATTAAGGAATCAATACGGCACATAAAGTGAACTGGGCTCAGCTTATATAGCAAAGAACCCACTTGAACACTTTTTAGGTGTCCTTCTTTTGGTTTGATTCTTGCTTCTTGACAGGGCTTTCAAGAGAAGAGACAGATGAATCACCAACTAATGATTCAAAAAATCTGACTTTTTTCATTCTATATCAGTTAACATACATGTCTGCCTATAAGCAAGGACATCAAGATTTCAGTTAAAAAGACCACAACATGACCGGAACAGCATCACTTAATTTCTACCATATGTCGATGCATATGAACCCTGTTACCAGATTAGGAGAATTTTGCTTTTCATTTTTAGTAACTTTCTATGTTTGGTAAATAACAATTTTCTCATTAAAGAATAAAATATTGATCTGGATGTTTTATGAAAGGAGAAATTAGGTAATAAAAAAAAGCTGAAACTAAAAGGGTTTATACAGCCCTTATGTATTGATGGCATCATGTTTTACCTCCAATTTCTCCCTCACTAAATCAACCTTTGTCTTGATGTCTTGAACTGCAGGTGGCATCACCACTCCATTATCAGCCAGAATCAATTTCTCAAGGGATTGAATTCTGAATAGACAAGAAACAATTCTTTAGTTAGGCTAAAGACAATGCAAACGCTTCTGTCAATACTAATTTCTCAGCATATAAGTCATCGCAGCATATAATTAAGTCGACCCCTAATCTCTTACATTTAATTTGCAATATTCCTGCATTCATAAATTGTTCTCACACACCACTGTCTCATTTTCAGAAAAGATGAAACTTACAGCATGGGAACGAACAAATTTTATTGGACAAGTAAAAGTGAAATGTACATGTATTTCCAGTGTGCTTTGTGGTTCCTGCACAAATGTGTTTTACTATAATGTATTTTAGCCTGTCTTGAATAAATAAAGAACTGTCAGGAATTATTACATCCAACAAAATTTTACGTTATGCTTGTGGAAACAAAACTAGTTTATCTTGCTAATACGCCTGTGTAAACAAATACATTTAAAATGAGTTATTTCTGTGTGACATTCCAGACGTTTGGTCAAAATTTTGAAGAACAAAATTTCAGAACCTTCATATAAGTCAAGGTCAATTTTTCAACCCATATTTTGGGTCTCAAAAATTTGACTATATACTGAGAAATATGGTACGTCAATGTCATTGTAGTGTTAGCGAATGGTCCCTTAAAATGACAGTCTCTGCAGATTGCAACTAGTTCTTGTAATCTTGTCCTTGTTTTTGTCACGTTTTAAGGTCTTGTATTTTCGAGGCATCACATGTACAGTCTTGGATTTTCTCACAAAATGGCTTGCATTCTCTGTATTTCCAGTTGGGGACAAACTTGTGTCTGGATCCCCTAAAGAGCTCCAGTCATCAGTCAGCTGAATCAACTAAGTTCTAAAAATAATATGCTAACAAAACCCTGAATAATTATTAGCTAACTCTAGCTAAATAAAGCAAAGTACTTTTACGATCTATTTATTTAAATTCTGTGCTAACTTGAGTTAATAGTGAGGGAAACTGGTCTAGATTCACATAACCACTTAACATTTCATAGCTTTTTATAATTACCTTTCTTCGATTTCATCAAGTGTACATCTTGCATCAGATGCATCTGGAAGAGATAAATTATATAAAATAACCACTGTTAAACCTAACAGGCAGGCTACACCTGATTTACTCACTTACATCCAACACCTGATTATGTTTAACCCTTTCAAGCCCAGGCCAGTTTATAAACAACTTGCTTCTCCTAACATAACACACACAAAACAAACCATTTGGTAATGAGAAAACGGGAATTGATCAAACAAGGCGAACAGTTGAAGATGAGAAGCAAAATTCTCCTAACTTAGTGATAAAGAAAGTGTATATGAGGCCTAGTTGGGAGAATTTACCAACACAACATTTGTTGTGTTTGGGGCTGAAAGGGTTAATACATATACTTAATTCAGATTTAGGCACCTAGGTATATATCATTCTGTATCATTCTGTATTCTGAATAAACTCTTCTTGTATTTTTAACAGCACTGGCCAAACCATAGAACTAAAAAAAGAAATTAAATTAATTCCACAGACTGTTTCAACCAATCACTGTAAATATTAATGGTGATTGGTGTTATTACAAGAAGTCTCAGATTGTACCCTTGATGTACAAGTCTGAGATTATACCCTTAGCTTGCAATAACCAAACAGACAAGATTGATATTAAGTTACTTATTTAGCACTTCTTGTTGTGCTTAAAAAATTCCATAATAATTAACTAGTCAATATATATGCTAAACAGCCCATCAGAGCAATTTAGCACACCATTTATAAACCCCCATCATTAGAAGAAAATCTTCTTCATAAGCAGCAAATCACAGTGCATGTACTATAATAGCCATATTTTATTAATTAATTTTGCCAGGTAAAACTCTTGAAATTGAGAGTAATTTTGAATAGTTATAAACATGATTCCTTTAGATTACACAGGGTTTGTACACCTTTACAATTTCAAAAATCTAGGGTTTTCCAGGGCTTTTCTAGGGTTTTTTTAAACCCAGAATAAAAATAATAACATTCTGAATCACCTGTTTAAACAACCTCTTAGTAGTTTTTGAAAATGTTGTAAATTAAAATTGGTATTTATTGAACTTATAATGTAATACCAACATGCAAAAACTAAGTCCAAAATCTTAATTTTTACTTGAAACAAAAAAATGCATCATATTAATACTGAATTTAGTTTTTCAATAAAAAAGTTCTATGAAATTTTCCAGGGCTTAAGAAAAAATTACCAGGGCTTTTCCAGGGCTTTTCCAGGGATTCCCGGGATTTTCAGGGCCAGTACGAACCCTGATTACAGTAACCACACAACTTGCATCCCTTTGTGGCTCATTCTCAGTGACACAGAATTCAAAGTGGTTTGGCAAACCAGGAGCTAGTGAATCAATACATGTGTGAGCCATCATGCAAATTTAAGCCGCCCTGCATATGAAGCCACCATGCTAGTTCCCATAGTGCAAATTTTTCTCCCTTTTTCAAGTGTTCTTGGCAGTCTTTGCAATGTTTTGAATCAAGTGTTTTAAATTCTCTATCTATAGTCTTTTCTAGTAACAAGTTTATTTTGAACCATTTGCAAAAGGGTTTGTTAAGCTAAGCACTGTAAAATTCCTTATGTTACTTTTTGGGAGAACTTCATCCAAGAATTACTCCCCTCCAATCTTACTCCATTTCACCCACCTCTTCTCCTCCACTCTTACTCCTTCCAACCATACCCCTCCCCCTCCAATCTTACTCCATTTCACCCATCTCCTTCCCTCAACTCTTACTCCATCCAACCATACCCCTCCCCTCCAATCTTACTCCATTTCACCCACCTACTTCACTCAACTCTTACTCCATCCAACCATACCCCTCCCC
>JAOBRD020346266.1:6575-20735 GCA_027575215.2 Hydrozoanthus sils | reverse complement strand
TTTCAACGCTTCCACTGGCACCCCCTCCCCCCCCCCCTCCTCCCATCTCCACCCAGTTACGATATCTTTGACTGGTTGTGGTCTATTCCCCCACTGCTTGAAACGTTCACTTACTGTATTTACAACCAGCCGCATTTAATAAAAGTTTAAAAAATTACCTCAAAACCTAAATGTCTTGGAAGCACGTGGCTTGAAATAACAGAAAATTTTTTGGCTTTGTTCTTGTTTGTGCTATGGATTTTGAATCTCAAAGACTCTCAAAGATTTTTACCGAGTAGCAAGTCTTTTAATTCCTTGACCAATGTGTTTGCAAGTTTAGCATTATTTCAAAGTTACAGATTACTTGAAGCAAATATATTCCTCGTATGAAAAAAGGTTCCTTATTTTGTTTAGTAAACATCGGTTTATAGTTAGAAGTTTTCCTTTATTGTAGTAAAACGCTTCAGGGCGTTAATTTACTTGTTGGTAAATCATTTCGAAGTTAAAATATTTCTTTACAGAAACTGAGAAAAGGTCTATTACCCCAAATGTTACAATTTTACACGTTCTCCTAAACACTACACACAATTTCCAGAAATCACAATAATCGGCAATCTACAATGCAGATCTTTATTTTATAAGGACCTGTTTTCTGGTAAGAGGCGAACGAGTTTTTAAGCACAAATGATGGACTTTTTGACTTCGCCCAAGTTCGCCAAATTACGATATGTATACTTTTACTGCAGAGCATTAACTCAGGTCGACTAAAAAAATTGAACTAAAAGTCTTTTATAAAATAAATTAAATGTCAATTCTTCTTAGTTTTTAATATTGGATTATTAATGGTAAGAAATTTACCACGATTATTTTCTGTCAAAGTTTAAAATAGTTTTCAGTTGCAAATCAGAATACCGACTTTTCTCTCTCTCTTACATCCTGGCATCTCATTTTAGACAATTCTTTTTTACATGTTTAGGCGAGTGACTGTGGTTTTTAAAGTACTTTAAATTTTACTAAATAAAAAAACACTACAACTTTTACTAAATCTTAAACGCATTACAATACATATACAATTTCAAAAACATTACTGCCGGGATAAAAATTATATTTCAACTAAGTTAAGTGTACATTTTTACTGTTGTATGTATTAGCCCTTATCCTGCGAACTAAAAACGGTTTCACATAACCCAAATTGTTCTAATTTTTTTCTAAGCACTGCATGAAAACCTAAAAAGTGACCATTCATTTTCTTTATCTTTACAAGTAGACTCTGAAAATGTGTATTGCTTCGCCAAATTCTAAAGTAATTTTGTTGCGATTTTATGAGTGTAATTTTTAACAATTTTGCAGGATTTATAAGGGTTTAATACAAATTGTGTCTCTTGTCAACACTACGTTAAACTAAGTTCATTCTAATAACCGTTTAAGTAGTTAGGTTTGGAGGTTTTTATTCTTAAGCTAGCCAATGCGATGAAAGTAAACGAAAGAAGGTATACACGCACTCTTTACTATAATTATTCCACCCTTAGCAGTAAACACTAAGTTTCAATCTTACGCATTATAATATCTTTAGTGAGTTACAGCAAATGACAAAACATCAATATTCAAACGCATCTAATTCTCTTTGTTATTTACATATTTTAACCATCAAATCGATGAACTATTTAGTTATCCCTAACCTTGCCAATGAATGAACTAATTACGTATTAAGGTAAAATATACACCTAGTTACTCATTTCGTTTTGGATTTCGAAAACCTATTTTGAGTTACAAGGTCGGCTTGAAACTACGATATTTGTTATGTAAAAGTGATGCATGTTTAGGCGTATTAAGTTTGTATGAACGATTACCTCTGTTGTTGAGCTCTTTTCCTTCTTTTCAAGACTGTTCAACCAGGGATTATAAGATTAGTTAAGAAATGCTGAAAGGGGGATCACGATCAGTCAAACCAATAACAAGAAAAGATCATTTTTTTCAAATTTATATTTGAATCAGTTCAGGAAATAAGCAGACCAGTTAGTTTATAACCTACCACCATGGGGTTTTAAAGTGGTTGTTAAAGGCTTGAGTTTAATTTAAGCAGTAATTTATACTCGAACATGTTACAAAGGATATCGCTTACTTGCCAATCTCGAAAACATTTTCAAAGAAAACAGGTTAGTTTTTATCAGTAATCATGCTTGATTTCATTAGCAACAGGCTTCAAATTTCATTTAGTATAATGTAACGAAGTTTGTATTATAACAAGAAACGAAGCTTTACAAACTTTGGATTAATTATTTTTCTCAAGATGTCTTCATTAAAATAAATATACAAAAATACAAAATCTCTGGAGAAACGAAGTTAATATTAAATTATTCAATCAATCATTGTGCGATTATAACATGGGTTATATCATGTTTGGTTATACGGGACGCCACATAAATAACCAAAGAAAAAATAATTACTGCTGGAATTCCTCCTAAACTCCTGCCACTCATTCCTCGAGATTTTCCAGATTTTTCACCAGTATCGTCGTCCTGTAACACACAGCTCGTCAGTAAAATGTTCTATAATTACTCTTGGCGCACGTATGATGTCCCGATTGTTCAGTTATCGCCCTTATGAAACACTTTCCCATTACACAGTCTTGGTAAACATCTCGGTGTAACACACGGCTCGTCAGTAACTATGCTTTGATATATATTAACACCACAAATTACTTGTATGATAATTAATGTGTGAATTAAGAAATAAGATAAATTTTATGTTAGAAATATAAGTTAAATAGGTAAGTAAGTTATGTTTATGCCACGTTATGAACCAATCAACCATTGTCCTTACACTTGAGCATCTGTCGTCATTAAAAACTAACAGGTCTGCAGACTCCACTCATTTTGCATGTCTTAATACAATAACCTGTCGGATTACTCTTCGAACGTTGCTTCAACTGGAGAGTTAAGAGGAGCTAATTTTCTTCAGTTAAACTAGACTTTCTCGCTTCCTTGCCAAGGTCAAATTTTTTCAAAGATCAAAAAGGACAAGAAAGAAAAGACGTCATTAAAGCAACATAACATCTTCTTTTGTTGTTAAAAGTGATAGAAAGCTTTGACTAGGTTAAGCATTATCCAGTCAATTTGCTGTAACTAGATTACTACAAACAATTGTTAACATTAAAGAAATTATAAAGCTACAAAGCTACTCAAATCTGTGACAAATTATTACTCCGCATATATACTGAAAGTATAGCGTTATTGCAATAAGCCATTTGCCAATTGTTTTATAATGTCCAATATGAAACAAAACGGCTAAGCTGTAGAAACATATCATATGTAATACGTTATTTCAACTGATCATCTACCATAGCAAACTGTTAAATCCTAGTTGTAAAAGATGAAAAAAGCTGGTAACAAAATATATAAAATAGTAGAAAATATATTTTCTTGTCCTGTGACACTAATTCATTATTACATGTTAGAGAGCAAACTGCAATGTTAAAAAAGTGAATTATAGTAGTTTTGTCAAAAAAGTAAATTTGAGTCGATTACAGGGCGGTTAAAACGATCAGAATAGAGGGCGCAATGAAAACGATGAAGTTGTTTATAAATCTAATAATAACGACAATTGCCTAAAAATGCGAGGTTATCAATACAGGGGTGCAAAAATTAAGTAGCATTATATATTCTAGAACCTGCAACTTATGAACTAGCCTGAATTATTTCAAAATAAAACTTAGTGTCTTAATGCACATGGTTCAGTCCCCATCTGGCAAAGACATTTCTAAAAATGCCAAACGAGGATGTAAGTTATCGTTAATTATTCCCATTTCACTCTCAGACTGATTTGGAGAATTCCGCATTTTAACGTATTTTATCTTGCTCTCCATTAGAAACAAACAGACAACACATTTGATACTGTATGACAACATAAACTCGATAAGCTTTGTCGTACAGGAGTAAAAGCAACTGACGTTGGATATATGTTTTCGAAAATATAAAATGACTCTACAAGCTCACTAAGACTTGCCTTCAGATATTTCTACACCCCTGCAATATAAAGGTTAGCAATGTTTAGCAGATCTTGATTGACTGGAAAGTAAAGTAGCTTCTTGCCGGCGTTAGCTCTTTTCTACATCGTTTCATTAGCAACAGTAAGTCAACTGTCCTTGAGCTAGTCTTTGTCAAAGCAATGGCGAGACGGTTATGTTTTGGCGCGAATTTTTCCCGCCTGTTGCCGACGAGAGCCGTTTGGTTAGTTGATCACATGTGCATGTTGGACCAAGTCTTGTCTTCCAAGAAGAATGTTATTGCTAAATACAGTGCCTTTTGATGAATATTACCCTCACCTAGGTACGGTGTGTGAAATGAATTTTCACTGGGCATGTATGCATGCATGACTTGCGTTAATCAGAAAATACTGGAACATACTTACTGTGTATCAGCTGATACTCAAATGTCTGCTGCCATTACTCTACATACTAGACAAGCCTAAATTTTACAGGGAATCTAAAAGCTACTCAATTGCACTCATAGGAAAAGGACACGGTCAAGTAAGGTCGTATATGTTGATGTAATTTGCAAATCTAAATTGTTATCAAAAAGCAAAATTACGAACAAAATCTAAACGTAAGATTAGTGTGAAAAGAAAAGTGTGCGAATTCGCTTGATTACAATCATTACCAACAAAATGTTGAATCAATGAAAATAATCGAATTCCGTTGAAAAACGATTTAAACAACTCCTCAAATATCTAAATCTTTGAGATGTAAAGCGCTGTTCAATGTTTGTAAAGAGTGATTTTGAAATATAAGTGTGCCAACGCTCTTCAAAAACTACAGAAACCAATGGCTTTCCAGTTGTACAGAAACAATTGATGACACAAAGAACACCGTCATTTCAAAAGTTACTCATCTTAACGCATTTTAGACAAGGTTCACGTATTCTTATATATTTACCGGACAGTGTCCTTTAAATAAAGCACAACTGAAAAACCCTGACTTATTTCTCTAAGTATTTATAGGTAAAACCTACCATACTGAAAAAAAGATGGTGGTTACAAGTGCCTTTCACCACAATACCTTGTGACCCTAACACGTCCAAGAGGGAAACGGAAAAAGCGAAAGCTTTTTGAAATTTACCCTTCTAATAGCTAACAACGCCAGATCTGATCATGAAGTTTTTAGTTAAGCTTTAAAATATATTTTCCGTGTTTCAATACTCTGTTGGAAACACGCGGGGTTGTTGGGAGAACACGAGAAAACGTTTGGATCACGAGCTGAAAGCGAGTGATTCAAAATATTTTGAGTGTTCTCTCAACAATCCCAAATGTTTCCAACAGGGTATGGAAACACAGAAAATATCTTCTAAAGCTTTTATAAAATAATACCTGACGACGTCATTTATGATTTCTATCCAGATTTAGAAAATGGTCCTGGGCCAATCAGAGCGCGTGTTTTACTGAGTTTATTTTTCAAATACGTTCTAAGCATTCTTATGAGAAACCTAAGACTTCATGTAAGCTAGAAATTATGGAAATAGGTACAAGCCACTATCTTTTTTTATTACAAGCAATTTCTTGGCTTCATCAAAATTATCCACTTTTGGTATTTGAATTGAATTGAACGTTTACTTAACCTAACTTCAAAACTCACAAAAAAAACCCGGTCACTTTCTTCATAGGTTTTCGACCACTTTTTGAAAAGACCCTTGATCACCTACCGTGATGCTTCGCATGATCACCTACCGTGATGCTTTGCAAATCTTTAATTTCAACATTTTCCAAACCAATACAATTGACACCTTTAAAAACAAACCCCTACCTTATTAGAGTCTAACTCAAATTCCATAAAAAATATCTTGTAATGACTTAAATAAATAAATACGACCTACTGTTCAACACTAAAATTGCACGGAGCACAAAAACAAAAAGAAGCACAGTAGTGATCAAAGGTTCTCAAGTGGATCGAAGGCCGTTTCGAACAAAGGAATCTCTAAGCAAAATATGACGCTGAAAAGTATTTGATAACAAATTAGTTATACTTCGGATTTATTCTATGACCATACTCATGGAGTATTTCAATATATCTTAATACTACTATTTGCTATGCGATACCAAAGAAACGAAACTTCAAAATAACTTCGAGATTGTAACCCAAATCATATTTGAATTCTGCCAAAAATTAATCTTACGCACTCGCTACACTATAAGAAGGCTACAGCCGGAAAAAACAGTGTGATATAACGTAATTATGTTTTGAATAACTGTCTTTAAATAAATTAAAAGTATTACTAATACTTCAATCATTTCAATAGTTCAGTGTTTTACATGAGAATGTCAAAGCCATCTGATAAGAAAATAGGCAATCAGGAGAATCTAATAGAAAAAGCAAAGAAACTGCAGAATTTCACAGTTTGTAAAATTTCAACTTGTTTACGTGCTCCTTTAAACAGAAATTCGTTTTTGGTTAAAAGACTTTGAATAGTGATTAATAAATAACACTCGAGAGCTCGAGCAGCGCCATCCGACGGGCTGCGACTCCAAATTGTCCATTCAATTAACAGATGTCTGCCTACAGACTATAAACATCGCACCATACTTGTGCTTGAGCTGTTCACAGTCTACAGAATCTATCTGTGCTTTAAGGGATTCTTGGTTGTGCAGCATTCTTAGCCTCAAATAAAACTTTTTTAAAGTTTGTGTCCATATCTGCAATTTTAATTCGATAATTCTGTGTATATATGTAATGCCAAACAATTTATTTTGATCATTTCCACGGTTTGAGTTTCCCGTACGCCGCCATTTTGAAATGTGACGTAACAATAGAAATGAACGAGAGGGGGTCTGGCACTGCAACCGAAACATGTCACATTTCAAAATGGCGGCGCGCGGGAAATCCAAACTGTGAAAACGATCAAACTAAACTGCCTGACGTTACATATATGCACAAAATTACCAAATACGAGCTGTTGATGTGGACAGGACTTAACAAAAGTTTTAATTGAGACCAAGAACCTCCGTCGTACAGCCGAGGAACCTTTTAACTTCTGTTGTGAAATAGCTCATACTTGCATTTTACTAAGAACTGTGCCAGCACACTACTCTAAAAAATCTTCAAAAACATTACTATTTAAACTAGGTATAATTAGTAACAATGAATAAAGAATATGAAATAACTAAAAACATAAAAGAAGGCTGTAGATGTATTACATAGACAAAAACTACGGAAACTGTTTTATATCTATATAGCAAAATACTGTTGATGAATCGCACACTCACTTCATCAAAATTTTCGTCCTGTCAAAATGATACAAGTCTTGTTAAACAATAAGATAACTACAGCCTAGTTAGAGTAAAAACATACGTAATTTAGAACACTTACAAATAATGTTCAACACCAGAATTAGATAAATGAGTTGAATATGTATAGTAATCGATAATTGTAGCTTTCTGGTCCCAATGCGAAATTCGCAATTCATTCTTCTGATACAAAATATTGAAGTTGTGTAAACACAAATTGACGGAAAACGTATATTTAATTTTAAAATGATTGAGATTTAAACGAACTGCAAACAAGAACGAGATTAAGTTGCAATAACCATGCAGAAACAAGAAGCGCGTGGTATAGAACATATTTAGGTACAAATAGTTTTTTTGTCTTTACTAACTAGGGTACTAACATTGAAAGACAGTTTTCAAACTTGAAAAACAAGATGTTGTTACGCAAGCTATAGGTAGTGAACGAAAAATCAAAACCGATTAGGTTGGACTGCACAATTTTTTTTATTAGAGTTTATAAAAAAAAATCAACTTTGTGTCACAGTTTCCGAAGGAAAAACGGCCATATATAGATCTTACTTGGGCAGTAAACAAGGTTTTAAAGAGTTTTCAAAATTTTTAAGACAAATTTTTAAAAAATCCTGAAATAACAAATATTCCCCAACACACTTGTCATTTTAACTCCAGATTTCAAGCTCTCAACACGTTCTGTTTCATCAACACTGACACACAGACATATCCACCGTAAAGATAAGCCATCGGATGGTATCTTTACTCTCAAGGGGAGTGGGGAAGGTGCTATTTTTGGAGGTCGCTATTTCTACTACTTTGAACAATTTTCATTTCGAAGTAAACAAGAAGCAAGAAGGGTGACTAACTTCGATTAAAGTGCCATAATTACATTTATTAGAAGCTAAGAGCAAACTTTGGGATTTCTTTATTGACCATCTGAGGTATTTTTCAAACCATTTTCAACCAAATCCAAGATGGTTAGATGGGAGGATTTTGGAACTTTGGCTTGAGTTGGAATGTTGGAATGACCCTATTACCATATAAGGGATGTATGACATCAAGGCTTCACTTTGAGCTAAGCTCATATATACTACGTCATGCACGACACTTCAACTCAAGACAATTGATTCCATGAGGACAGGTCTCTATAGGGAAACCGCTCTAGGTTCCAGTACTACTTGATATATCACAGTGGACTACGTTACCTTGACCCCTGCCATCTTGTCATCTGGATCAGTGAGTAGCACCCATTTCCTCAACACCGCATGTGCTAAGGGAGAGAAAAAGTCATATGAACGGTAAATAACAATACAGCAGCATCCTGCAGGCTCCAACTCAGGACGGAATGTTAGGATTTTATAAGGCCTTTTAAAGGGATCCTGAACTCCAATATTTAATTTTATTATTTTAGAAACATCAATTTGGGACACCAAAAATGTACTTTCTAAGAAACACGCTCATGACCATCTTTTAGTGTGGGTCTATCACCTACACAGTGTGCGTTTGTAAGTGACTGGAGCATAGAAATCAGACTGTTTCCCGACATTTCAAAATTTGTTCTTCTTTCTCTCACCAAGACCGAGCAAGAAATGAACAGTCCAAAGCAAGTGCTTAAGCTGGCGTCGCAACGAAAGGTGGGATCGAAGGTTTGTCAATCATACGACGAGGGAAAAACACTTCCGGAACCTTAACTGGGCTTACCATAAATAGCCCAGTATATATATACAGTAGAATAAAATACGTTTTCCTTTTTCAGCAACTTAAAAAAAAGCTTACACTTCTTCGATAACAAACTAAAACTTGACGCTGTGATGTGAAGGATTAGATCGCGAACGCGGCTCCCTTAGCGTTCACCGTGCACGTTTTGTAGTTTATCCGGTTTTAACGATACAGCAAGGCAAAGCCTTGAGAATTACCTTTTTTGGATTCTTAAAGCAGATGATCTTAAACATATAAGAAGTTCGGTTCCCTTTAAGACCTCAAGGAGTATAAAACCCGTGTTCCTCGATCGCGAATACATTCCATATAAATCATAAGCAGCCTGAATCTAATCAAAGAAACACAAGACACTTTACTGTAAATAGAATGTAGTTTCCTCTTTACATAGCAGTGTAAACTTTTACAGTTTTATTCACGTAGCCAATAGATAAACCCGAATACCACTGGAAACATGGAAAAATATCCATGATACGAAATATGGAAAAATATCTCGTAAAAAATCTTGTAAAACAACAGTTGTAGGATTTTGGACTTTTACAGGGTTTGGCATCCACATACCGTAAAAAAACCTGTGGATTTCAGTTAACAGTATGTAAACCAGAGTCTGTAAACAAGTTTTCCATGAAATTTTCTAGTATGGATATTTTACAATTTTTCCAGGGTAATGGCGTAGTTGCCCAGACAATTTACAAGAAACGTGGTAAATTTAGGGTTCTGTAAAACGCTACTGAACGCAACCAGTCCATCAGAATTAATGATGATCAAAGACAAATAAATCAATGATGACGTTAAAGCAAACGCAATTCAGTCAAAATCATGAGTGTATATAAAGCGTTGAAACACTTACATGGTTCATCGTAGAAGAAACCAACATCACACTGCAAAACAAGAAGGTAATTGTCACTTTTACCTATTTTACTTCAAGTATAATAATGACATTTATTGTGGAAACATTGTCTTTAATTTGTGGTTATCACAAAGGTCTTACACAAACAGACATTACCATATTGCAAATACAATAAAATACATTATCTATGCAACTAGATGAAGTGGAAAAAATTTTAAAAAAAAATTTTGAAAACCGCTAATGTGAAGGTATTCCTCTTTTCGCTGTCTAGAGGTGGACGAAATCCTTTAAATCAAAAATGTAATTCCATAATTGTTGAGAAAACGAATCACAAGTGGTTAAAATGGAAAAAGAAATTCTATGTCAAAGTTTGAAAAAAAAATTATTTTAAAAATCGCTAATGCAAGGACATTTCATATTTCTCCGTCCAGGTTGTTCAAATCATTAACAGCTTTGAAGTTTGTTCGTTGTTTGCCCCAGTTACGTTTAACCTTAGGAAGCCTTAGTGTGTCTGTATTTCGGGTGTTGTGTCTACGAGTATCGATCAGTACGGCTAACAACATCTAAACTAAAAAGTAATCTACAAGCCATTAATGCATTTGTAGATGTTAATGTAAAAGACATCAAGACACGTACTGGCTAAAACTGTAGGCAATATTTAGCTTGTATAAATGAGAATTTCAAGAATATTCAAGAATATAACTATTTCGGATAGTGTCTGTTCAACTCTCTTTTTGGATAAATTCGCTGATACCATCTCCGGTTGCGCAAACTGGCGAAAATTTCTTATATTCCAGGTTCACGTGTTTCTCATATAAACAGTAAGAATGGAGCTCTGAACGTTGCAAAATATTAAAAACACGACTAGCAGTTGGCAAAGAGTACATCAATACCAGAGGACTCACCTTGAAATATCCAATCATGGAGTTTGCTCGTAACTTCCTAGAGTTGAATACCTGGAAATAACAATTAAATTTTCGATCATTCAGATTCTCACACGAAAAGAAAAAAAAGTTTTGTTTATTACAAAAACTTCCTCCCTCACACCACTGCCGAACTTGTTTGCACCCCAAAGCTCTAACCAAGGATGATTAATTCAAAGTGGAACTCACATAAATCACTTACTCACAGGTTTTCGCAGCATTGTCGTGTAAATTAAAAGACTAGCTAAGTTGATAAAATATAAATGGTACAAACAGCACGATCTAATTTTATCAAATGAACTTAAGTTTTACTGATTACCCAGTGGTGCTCTCAAAACATGAATCATATAACCTTCTTGAAGAACCGATCAGAAGTCGTTTTAAACTCACCTCAAAACTGACAATCTCGTCAAACAACTCCGCTGGAGACATTTGAAAGTTGAAAAAGAATGTCTAAAAAGAAAACCTAAGTTAGTAGAATATTCATAATTGACCATCAGTATACAACACACAGTTTTATCTTATTTATTATTGTGTCCTTGGTCTTTCGCACAGACCTCGCTATGTTCAGTCTGTACACTGAAAGACCTCTGGCAAACACTTTCCCGGGCAGACCGAGCAAACAAGGTTATCAAGATAATTTTTTTACATGGCTACAGTTTCCGAAATATTGACTTCAGAGAAATAATTCCAATAACTCCCAGCTCCTGTATGGGAAAATATTGGACCAATTTTCGATCAATCAGCTCGCAGGATTTGCTTATTAGCCTTAGACGTTTGGCTTGCCATGTAATAAACGTATGTTGTTTTCTGTTATTTTCTGGCTTGAAGGCCCGAATGTTTAAAACCTGTGACTGAGCGAGACAACATTCTCAAGTTTGCAGTCACAGTTTTTCACACTATAAGGCAAACTGGCATATTATTTACATCCTTTCGTAAATTACTTTCTTTGATATCAAAATACTGATTGTTTCAGCACAAAGTTCACGAAAACGTTACAATAAACTTGAGCACAGATAAGAAATTTGGATCATGCTATAAGCCAATCAGAATGCAGGATTCAAAAGTGTCTTTGCCATCTTCGAAAACAAAGTTACCTATTGCACGCGTATGTATCAGTTTTCAATCGTTATTTTGATATTCTCTGGTTTCTTAGGCAAAAGTATTCAAAGTATGCTATATTTGGGAAGCATGCCCCAGACCCCCCAGGAAACACATGCCTTCTTAGCTGATCATAACGTCAACCATCCCTGATGTGGGGGCATCCAGTCAATGGTACTAGATTTGACTATTGTTACCTTCGTCACATGCTAAAGAAAGGTCATTACTTTGTAGGTATTTACCTCGTCAAAGAAGGGTTTGTTGGTAGAAGTCTTTACTTTAGATTGCCTTGTGTGGTTTGCCACCATGACACGCACAACTGGGTTGATATTCGCTCCAGAAAGCTGTCTTCCTTCAATGACTTTGATTCGAACCTACAATAGCACCAAGTGTATTAGAGCATCACGTGATCTACGTCACCGCAGAACCGCGCTGCGGTAATCATGTACTTTGACTACGAAAGTATTCGGATGATTAAGTTTTCGGACAAAAAAAGGTCCGAAAATCAAAACGTCCAAAAGTTTAACCTCCGAAGATTAAAATGTCAGAAAGTTACTTTTTGATTAATGACTCGACACCGCAAGTTTGGAAAGCTGGTGTGGTCAGGAGCCCGTATAATTGATTAGTTTCAAAGTACAACTCGAGTTCATCATCTTCCAATAGAATGCCTCTTCTAGGTTCGTCTCATCTTTTGAACCAATCTGTTTCGTTGCTTTGACGTGTTCGGAGTTTCGTAGTTCCCCACGATTAATTCGTGAAGGCGCAAGAGGCACCGCTTCTTGAGTTCTTCTCTTCCTCGATGGAGAGGGTCGACTCAAGAATAATTGCTAATCAATTCTGTATTAAGTGTCTTTGATTGTCCAAAATTTATGGGTAAAATGTCCGAAAGTTTTTCGTCCGAAAGTAAATGTCGAAAATTCGAATATTTTCGTAATTTAATTATTTGCATCATTAAACCGGTCGCTGATCAGAGGTCGCAGACCATAACATGGCATCAAAGATTGGGATTTAAAACTGCGAAAATACAAGTGATCCACGCAATTGATGCAAAAGGGTAATACGAGTAGCAATAACACTGATCCCTTGAGCTACAGTTGACACACGCAAAAGAATTAACGTACTGTAACACACTGAGTAAATGTATTACAGAATAAAACCAAAACATGTATTGCAACGTGAAAATCTTCAGAGAAGTCAAACTCTGACATGCTGTGATTAACCAGGGACATGCATAAGACTAAGGAAACCAAAAAAGAAAAACCTAAACTGCAGCGAGCAGGAATCGAGCTCACGACACCCTAATCCGATGGCAGGTGCTCTAACCATTAAACTATAAGGGCAACTACAGTAGCAGGGACAAAGCGAACCAACCCAAGACAAGCTGGGCAATCCCAATCCAAGTCTATCCATACTTTTTGGCGACGTCGCATCTCCTAGGTCATTGGACATGTTAAAAAATTTTCATAACATGCATTTTTATATAACTTGTATAGTGTAAAACTATCATTAGCAAGTTAAACATTCGTTTCACACCTGAAAATCTTGAGGTTTGTTGGACAGCTTGGTTCTTCTTCTTCGCCTTCTCCTCCTTTTTCTAAACGTATAAACAACGAAATTATTTTTTAGACTGTGTAATGTTTATTTTTTCTGGAACTACCGGTAGATAATATTTCCTCCCCATTTGGCAAAGATTTAAAACGATTAAGCACAGGTACTTCCCATTCCTTAGTACAATGATGTTTTTTAGAAGAAGCATTCTTATGGGACCTCATGAAAAAGGGAATAAAACAGTTTAAAAATGAATCGCTGATTGCATAATTGGTTTGCGTGCCTTGATAACTCTGTTTTAAAAGAAAGGAGAAGCTGACAAATGACTGTTCGTATTTTCACCACAGTTTTGAATGATTTTCCTTTGAGTTTAAAGAGCAGGTCATCGACCACCAACACTCCTTGTCACATTGCCAGCCAAGGCCAAGTTGTTTAAAGACTGTGGCTTAACCAGCAGAAAGACTGCTTTCCATCAGTAAATACTTTTAAACCACTTGTATGGTCTTGGTTGCACACTGGCTATTTGCTGAGTAACACATTTATCTGGCGGAGAGACCTCAGCTAAACACCTGCCAATTAAATCTATTCACTCTTTGAACAACCATGCAGGCCCAAAAATTATCATAAATCCTTGAATAAGCGCCGCACGTCGTATAAGCGCCGCATGTCTTATAAGCGCCGCACCTCTTTTCGAGGCCGGCCAACTTAATAAGCGCCTCCCTTGAATAAGCGCAGCACCTCGAATAAGCGCCGCGGCGACGACGTTGAAGATACCAT
>JAOBRD020346265.1:0-37922 GCA_027575215.2 Hydrozoanthus sils | reverse complement strand
AAAAAAATACAAAAATACCCCACCCATCCACCCCCCCCAAGAAAAAACGTACCTTCCCTTATATGGAGGCGCCGCAAATTCGCCCCTCGCCGCTGTCACTCGGCTGCCGAAGCTTTCCCAGGGGCTACGATGACGGGGACGTGCAACACGCGACTTCAGTGGCAGAGCCTATAGTTTGACGGCAGGTATTACTCGGCATTTATGAGGAAAACATAGTGCATTTGCTATTCTCGCCGAGACCTGTCACCAAAGCTTTGAGCCCTCATGCAACTATGCAATATCACACAAATTCTAGTTGGGGTGCCCCTGTTCGAGAGGGAACTAATTATTATTTAAGCAATAACTAAACGCATTTCCCGTGCATTGTATTTTTTCAACATTCCCCCCCGAGTGCAATAAAAAGATTACAATTTACGGGAAATGCGTTTCGTTGCTTTTATGAAATAACAAACAAATAAAAATGAAAAAGCAAAGAGACGTGCAACGTAATATCGACATCCAAATTCTCCTCACATGTACATTACACGTCATCTGCTATCTTGCGAGCACAAAGCGTGAAATTTGAAATTGAAATTTCTGGTTAACTGTAAATTCTGCTTCCAATCAAACAGCTTGCCAACAGGCCGCGATTCATTCGAACGGTATATTTGAAACTTTAAATTAAAAAACTTTAAATAAAAACTTGGGTTCTTTTTATTTTATTTTTTGTTTAACTTTTTTAAAATTTTATATGATGTTTTTAGGGGGTCCATATTTGGGGGTTCATTTTGATGGTCCACCGATTGTACCGACCCGGTCGGCAGAACGAGGCAGAGTAGGATCATGATGCGCGTGGGAACCGGGTGAAAAAAATTCATCCCGGTCTGAAAGACGTTGAGAGTTAAGTTTGCGTAGCAAGCGCAAAATGAGAGGGAAGCTGGAAGCGACCCAGCCGTGCGGGGATTAGTAAAACTTCTATTATATCTTGAACACAGAAATCTTCATTTTGAAATATTTCACCGGCCGTTGACATAGAACCTCGCAGATTGAAAAAGAGGCAACAAAACTCGTGTAAACGAGACGGCCTTGTCTTTTAAATCGACTGCATATCTAGATTATTTTTGAAATTGCCTTATCCAAACTGGCACGATGCTTTAATTTATGTCCAGAAAGCTTATTTTCCAAAATTTTTACCGAGGCAAGTACCTCGCCTCAAGTGGGCTACGGGCCTGGTTATGTGAGAGTTGGACGTGAATCGTGGTTTACTATGGACATGACTAAGAACCTTATGAATCTGTTGCCACGGGTTACACTAGGCACGTCAACTCGCGCATCCGGTTTTGCCGGTGCCAGTCTCTGACCCGGGGAAACAAAATGTAGACTGTGTTGCGATTATTTAACCAATTAAAGTTGTAGAATGAACAACGCGATCGATTTATAATAGTTCAATATCGTGCGTTGTTGATCTCATCATTATGCGTCTTTAATTAGGGAAGGAGGGGTGGGGACCTAGTTACGTACACAAGCGTCTTGAAAACACGAGAAACATTTCCCACCTACATCGATATCTTTTTTCCAGAACTGCCTTAACTTGTTACCATAGTTACTGTTAGTACTTGCATTACGTAGGCCACGTTGTCCATCATTGATAAATCGTATGTGCACAGTGTTGACACGTGTTTTGTGGGACTTGTGTTTTCTATGGCTTCATTTTGATTTTTTTCGGTAAATGGTTGTTCTTGAGGAGTACGTTTCATGTAAGAATGGTTAAAATTAACTTTGTTTAATTTTCTAGTTTTTTTTAAAAATATTACTTAGACGACGCGACTATCTGGCTGATTCCTTGATTCAAAGCTGTTGGTATAGTTTAACAGTTTTAAACATCCCAAGAGCGTGCGCTCGGTACAAGAAGGTAAACAGCCAAAGAGACCCATAGCACCATGATGGCAAATCATCTCATGTCCAACAAGCGCGAATAGAGTAATTGTTTTATTACATTTCCTGAGCTTTTCAAAACCTATAGGTACTTGAGATGACAGCTGGCTAAGTTTGTCCAGAACTATTTCAGTCTTGCAACATTTTACAGTCATGCTCAATTCGGTATATGAGTAGCTGAAAACCGAGATGAGTGAACCAATCAGAACGCTAGAAGCGCAATATTCGTTGTTGAAAATTTAATAAAGCTAGTTAGTTATGATCAGTTGTTTGGTAAAAAGAGAAAACACGAGAATCAAAAACAAAAAATGTATAACCTAGTGAAAAATAACGAGTGATTATTTAGAACTTCTGAGCCCTGTTCCTCAAAACCCGACTAGTGTTAACCAAGGGTTAATTACCATGACAACCACTGAATAGGTTTTGTTAAGAGTTAGCCCTAGGTTAAGTTAATCCGGGTTTTGAGAAACTAGGCCCGGGGTCGTAACTAGGTATTGAGTATCAGGAATCATGGGCCCTGACACGCCCAGGATCGGGATAAAAGGCACTGTGATCGGGATTACGGAAAATTTTGGGATCACAGAAAAGTTATATATAGTTTAAATGTACATGGCAGTTACTTGTATTTTACATGTTTTGCAGGTACCGATAATATTATAATGAGATACGTAATTCAGTGAGTATTGGTTATTTGGTGAGTGCAATTACTGAATATATTTTAAATTGACGTCTCTGATATTTTATATTTAGTTGTTTAACGATGTGTTTTTGGATTTTTCTCTTTTCGCGATGCGCAGAAGATATCTCAACATGCCATGTATTATAATTTGTAAATAATGAAAATAAAATACTGATAAACTGCGGGGATTATGCAGGGATCACTGAGTTGGGATTAGGGATCACAGAGCTCGCAATATTTGGGATCATGGATCATCAAATAACTGGGATCGCAGAATAAAAAAAACCTCTGGAACTAGCGTCTTAAAACGTGCAACAAGTCGAGAAGTAGGCACAACAGCTACATGAATTCGACTGAATAGATTGACTCAGCTGATTAGTTTAAAATGCTCTAAATTCGATGGACAGGTCCGTTGTGAATTCTCATTAGCATCCAAGAAGCTACGAGGCCTTGTAATTTTGAAACTAACCAATCTCGTTTCAAATGATACTCAGCACAAAGAGTGGATCCGGAAGGCGTGACAAAAACCGGCTGATTGGTGGTAAGGTTCACGTCTTGTTAATCACAACAGCAATAGCTGGGTTGGTCAGGTATTAATGGCTTCATATATTCCTTTGAATTTGTTTGATAAGAGTGCCTGAGGACAGGACTTCTGAAAAATATTAAAATCAAGTTGGCATGACTTGTGAAAGACACGGAAGCTTGCGTGACTTAAAGAGTATGTTCGTTTAAAAGTTGTTGATGGAAATGTTTGATATCAAGAAATTCAACAACATGTTGTTTGTAAAGAGACAACCTTCAACTGATCTACCAAGTTTAAAAACTGTGTAAAGGTTTGAAATATTGAACACCATATATCGAAATTGTTTCCAGATGACGTCCGCTGAGCTAATCGATATGCAGTGGCATTACACGCATGCGTGATGGGTTTGTTGTTTGTGTGTCTTCTGTAAGAGAAGATTTTTCTTTGTTTCAGTACAGAATTGATTGAACACCGGCCATACTTCACTTTATCGTCAACGTGACACTCTTTACTATACATTTTGTAGTCCAGGGCAGAAGCATTCGAACCTCGTAAAATGGAAAACAACCCAGTCGAAAGCCAAAACGGAAAAGAAAAGAAAACTGCTGAAGTGGTATCTAACATGGCTCTCGCTCACGAACTCGTCATGAACGATTCTTTTAAACTGGAAGAGTTACCTGAGAACTCGTAAGTATTTTAATTCACACATCGGCGATTTTACTTTGTTTGCATTTATTTTACTGTCTAAGAATCAATCAAAAGTTATTAAAACGTCCAGATGACCATTTCATGTCGCGATAGGAACATGTTTAGTAATAGCTGATCTATTGTGAATTGATCAAAGGAGCCTCTTAGGCTATTTCTGCAAATGACATGTCTCATTTATAACACATTTGTAAGTAAGTTCGAGCTCTGATAGGGTAGAGGAGATATTGATTCATTTAGCTATTTATTTTTATTATTTTGCTGTAGGTAATATCTGCCAAATTTGTATTTTTTTCTTCTATTGACAATAATTCTTAACGATACCGGAAACGAACCTCTGACAGTTCTGTCTACGTCACGCATTTGCTCGGAAAATGTAGATGATATGAAATAATGTCTTAAAAATACTAGCTAAACAAATATTCTTTAGATCACGTGTTTTGTCTTCAAACAAAGTTACCTGTGCAAGTTACTCCTCTATGTTTTATTACTGGCAGCCCAAATTGTTCTTTTAAAATTATTTTTAGTTTTTTTATTTATTCTTTTGTACTGATGAGTTATGCTGTGCATACTTAAAACCAAAAACTGAAAAGTCAGTTCTTAAAGTTTATTTTAACCAAAACTGGTTTGATCAATCGATTCAACCTGGAATGTTCACTGTTAGTCTTTAATACATATATTATTGTTTTTGTTGAAACAATTATATTAAATGGTATTGTTTGTAGTTTTCATTTAGTTTAAAAAAAAAACCCTCCATGCAGTCACTAAAAACTTTCTGAAACCAAAGACATACAAAACTTCAACAGCTAGTACAGATTGGTGAAATATGGGCAGATCTTGAAAAACAGTCTTAAATAAATTAAATATTGTTTATCTGACATTACAAAGAGTTCACTCTAACATACATTCTGTGGAATCCATTTGTATATATAATGGGTTTGTGTTTGCATCTTCTTTGGACACTTGTATGGCTAGGTTTAAAAAAGCTAGTTACCAGCCATTGCTAGCTTTTATCATGGAATTATTTGCAAGCCCCAGCTTACCTCTTTGTTTCTTTTACATCTAGGAGAAATTCTTACTTTGAAAAATAGTTAAAAAGTAATGGGAAAATATACCTGTTACCCAAAACAAGGCTAAGTAGGGCTAATTTGAATGTAGACAAAATAATATTAATGTTGCTGTCATTTATGAATACAAGGTCTATTGGCAATAATTTTAAATTGTATGTGAGACCAGAAAGTTTTAATTTAATAAATTTTAGATTAACAAATCAGTAACTGAAATTGGAGTAAGGTTCTTTTCAATCAAAACATAAACCGCTAGAGTTGTTACCTGTCGAGTAGAAAGCTTTGACTTAGGGCCTCTTTACGTGGAGCGAGTTGTCTGAGATATCTTGGCTTGCTGGGATGATAATAAGCTAGCATTTACATGCAAAAATGTCATCCTGCCTGTCCGAGACAAGTTCAACGTGAATATTTTTCATGACATCTCTGTTGAACACATGCAGTCAATTTTCTTTATTCTACAAGAATTGGAACTGAAATCCTTCCCTTTTCCACTATCTTGCATTGGTCACTGAATATCTTGCATTGTTTACTGAATAAAGCTGAAATAGTTACATTACGTGTGTCACAGCTGTTAAGTCTCATCCTGCCTTGCCAAGATATCTCAGCAGTATGCCTTTACATGCACTATTAAAGTTGTCTCAACCTGCCAGGTGCCCTGGCTCACTGAGAATGGGAAAGTGGGTGAGCCGGGATAGCCCACCTACATGTAAATGAAAAAGCAAAATTTAATAGAGATGGGAAACCTGGCAAGCCCAGCTATCTCGGCTTGCTGGGACAACTCGCTCCATGTAAAGAGGTTCTAAATGTAAGGATTTCATAAAACAGATTTATAGAATATAGGATAATGGTGCATAGTTAACTTTTATACAGAAACCTTTTGAGAAAATGCCATAAGAAGTTTTGAACATTCAAATTTTTGTTGTTATGAACTTATGTGCTTTCAAGTTCTTATTTATACATTAAATTTAATTTATAAATATGTTATATATTTTATATGACTGTAATAGGCAGTGATTGGGTTGGGGACGTTTTGACCAAGTGGCTAGCATGTTTGACTCAAAATCCAAGTGTTGCAAGTAATTGAGCCCCTGTCAGACCACTGTGTTGTGTACTTGAGCAAGACACTTTACCATGTGTATGGAAACAGTGGGGGAGGGGGCACTTGTCCCCCAAATTATTTGGTTGGGGGCCTGGCTCCCCCAATGATGTTTTTGCTAATAATAGCAACTTTCAAATGGGAACTTCAGATTTTAAAACAAACTATTATAATTTCCAAGTGCCCCTCCTATAATTTTTTGCTTCAGGCACCCATGTCTACCCTTCTTGTTTGAGTCAACTCAGTTGTTTAAATGAGTACCAGTATTTGCTGAGGGCTAACCTGTGATTGGGCTAACCTATGATGGGGCTAACCTGTGATGGGACTAACCTATGATGGGGCTAATCTGTGATGGGGCTAACCTGTGATGGGGCTAACCTGTGATTGGGCTAACTTGTGATGGGACTAACCTGTGATGGGGCTAACCTGTGATGGGACTAACCTGTGATGGGGCTAACCTGTGATGGGGCTAATCTGGGATGGGGCTAACATGTGATGGGACTAATCTGATGGGGCTAATCTGTGATTGGGCTAACCTGTGAGGGGGCTAACCTGTGAGGGGACTAACCTGTTATGGGGCTAACCTGTGATGGGGCTAACCTGTGATGGGGCTAACCTGTGATGGGACTAACCTGTGATGGGATTAACCTGTGATGGGGCTAACCTGTGATTGGGCTAACCTGTGATGGGGCTAACCTGTGATGGGGCTAACCTGTGATGGATTAGTGCCCTGTCGAGGGGGAGTAAAAGGCTCTCATCAGTGCTTAGCACGATGGAAACTGGAGATAAGTGTTAAAGTGCATATTGCTACCTTTGAGCAACCTTTTTCTTTGCTCTCTTTGTGTCAGCTTTCATATTTTGCCTCTTCTGCTCAGAGTATAGACTAAACAAGAAACCATTTGGGTATTAACTTGGGCTTCCTTTGGGTTTAAACAAGGTTGTATGCACACACTTTAATGGTTTTCCTTAACCTTTGGATCACGAAAGTTGTAAACAACTCCATGTAAGGATTGACTATATAAGCTCAGCAGACTTGATCTTTTACTAGATCGCTCCAAATTTGTCTTGAGTTTCTTTTAAAAAGACAACTAAATGCCGATTTTCAAGCAGTTTTCTTTAAAATATGTAAAATTAAGTGTATTCAATGAAAAGTCCTGATGCAAACACAAAGTTGACAGTTTCGAGATGTGTCAAGCAGACATGAAAATGCCTTGTTTTTCTGCAAGAATTTCTGCTGGTTTACACTCATGCTACCTTGACTCAAGACACCTATACTGACTATACATGATTGTACTTATAAAGAAGTAACTTGTCATGACAAGATCTGAATTCTGTCATATTATATATTTTTGGGGAAGTAATTTCCTCGTTTTTAATACATCACACGAGAAAACAAAATGAGTTTGACATGGCGCCCTTGTTGTTCTTGATTTTTAATTAATGACTGACAGTACACCAGGTTTCTTGCATTCATCTGTATCAAAGCTTTCTGCATAAATGTTCTTAGTCAAGTTAATAATTGTAAACTAAGTTAGTTTTGTCAATTCAACTTTTTCTCTATTCACATTTAGTACTCATATCAATTGTGCCTTCTCAAACATCTCAATGAATGATAAGTTTTGAAATCTTGATGAACCCAAACATGTGCACAGATTGCACCAGAAGCAGAAAACTTGAGATTGCGCAAATGCGCCGGAACTGACTTTTTGGAAAGTTCTGAGTTTTGTGAATGAACTGCATTTTAATACTTGGGCTCTTGCACAGAAACCCGAGTAATAATTTACATACAATTATGTATATATGTATGTACTAAACTTATTACAGTGCATCCTCGATTATCCAAACCTCGATTAAGTGAACCTTGATATATCCAAATGCCAAATTTGGGTCATTAATTTTTATTATCCGGAAAGTTGAATGTGGTTTTGTCGAGTTGCCTAAATCCTTTGCCATTTAAATCGTGATAAATGTCAAATAAATATCTTTTTTCGAACACATTGCAGTCTTCACCCTCACCTTATCATTCCCATGTTTATTATCTTCAAAATTTATCCATTTTGATGGTGATTTTAGCGATAAGTTTAGATAAATCAAACGCCTGAGTTCATTTGTGACGACGAGTATGAGACATTAAATGTTACTTTCTTTCCTGCCATTGTTTTCTCTTCAGTAATGCCGAAATACCACCTTTTAGGGGGCATAAAAAAGGGTCAAAAGTTCTTCCTTGATTATCCAAATTTTCGGCTTATCCGAATGGCTCGTCTTTCAAATAAGTTCAGCCTGTTCAGATAATCAAGGATGCACTGTACATGACCCTGAAGAAGAGCATTGAAAATGGTCGAAATACAGGTGGCAAGAAAAAATGAAAACAAGTTGTTATCATATTCTCTATATTTAAAGTTTATTGAAAAATGGAAAATGTGGATGTCGGTGATTGTCATAAATTGTCTAAATACATATCAATATATGTATATAAAAACTTGGAGGCACACATAATAGAATTATACATGACTGTGCTTTTTTGTTTTCATTTTAGTCTTGAAAAACATGTTAAAGAGATTGTTCACAAAGCCTTCTGGGAAAAACTGTCTGAAGAATTAAATGAAGATCCCCCCAACTACACACAGGCAATTGCACTCATTGCTGATGTTAAGCAGGTCTGAAATCAATCTTGTTCAGATTGTACCTAGTTGTTTTGATTTTCAATTTAGTGTTCATTGTGTGATGCCCATAAAAGTCAAAAGAATATTGCTAATGGCTGATAATTGTTGCAATTACATATTTTTGTTTAAAGATTCTACTTTTCATTGCTGCCTAAGTAGGCTTCAAGACCAGGGGGGGAGGGGTACCCCTTATATTTGGGTGGGAGATATGACCATATTTTTTAGGGGTTAAAATAAGTCAGTCCAGTATTTTTTAGGTGTTGATGTAAAGGAAAACCCAAGATCCTGTTATTTTTTAGTGTTGAAAAGCAGCTAAGTTTATTTAGACTGCTTGCAGTCCCTTGTTTTAGAGAACATGAAGTTAAAAGGCAAAAGTCCTATATAGCAAGCATCCTCATATTCATGCACCCTTATTACTGCCATAGCTACTAAATATGTTACAACTGCATATCTCATTCAGCAAAACATGAGAGGACTTAGTGTCAACCCAATAGCAAGAGCAATCCAGCAAAAATGTTGATATTTAGTTTGTATTTTTTGGGATAATTGTGAGGTGATTTTTGGAGTGGAAAAAGTTTATGTCTTCAGTTGGTATTTTCTGGTTATTTTGGGTACTTCTCAGTGGTTATCCCTTTTAATTCATTTCAGAGTACCAACACCTCCCCCTCCCCAAACCAATTTATCTGCTATGATCTTGGTTACTATGCATAAGATTGACGAGTTCATTAATTAGCAATTCACAATAATGACATTTAACTGACATGATTAGAATTTTTTTCAAGATTTTATCTCATTATAAGACAATATTGGTGGTAACTCTTATTTGTTTCAAATGAAGTTGCTATGTGTTTGATTATCTTAGAAACAAACTTGGTCATTTTCTTTCAGCTCATTTAATGTACAAGTCTCACTTAATTTTGTGTTATCACATGCCAAATCACTATAAAAAGTGAACACAAGTTTTGTTTCTTGTAGTCCCTGCTATCTCTGCTTTTACCCCACCATAACTCACTGAGAGCACAAATAAATGAGGTACTTGACATGGAGCTTATTACACAACAAGCCCAGCATAGAGCCCTGAACATTAGCCACCTGGCCAGATTTGTTGTCAGTGTGCTTAGTAAATTATGCGCACCAGTCAGAGATGAAAAAATACAGTCTCTGTTGAAGATTGATGGTATAGTTCCCTTGTTCAGGTAAGAACTAACCACTTCAATAATTATATGTACTAGTATCATGCATATGGTAATAATTAGTATCATATAATTAAGAGCTTCAGTGTGGTCTAGGCTCTTTTAGATTCTGTTTTAGAACACTTTAACTTTTTAATTGTATATGTTCGGCTTCTCTATGTACTTCAGTATTGTTGAATCAAATGTATTTGGGTCTTATGACTCTTGGAACTGACTAGACAGTTGTTGCTTACTTAGTGACCTGAGTGAATCAGAGGAATTAAATTAGATATAATAATGTATCAGTGGCAGATTCAAGTGAAGTAAGGAAGGGGGAAGTCTTGGGGATTTGTGTCCCCTTTTGAAGCAGTAGAGAATTTTATTTTTTACCTGTGGGCATGCTACACTGGAATTTAAGCTTTTTTTTCACTTTATGATTAAAAATGACAAAAATAGACAGTTGCTATAAGGGGAAATTCTGATAAATGCAAGTTTTTCCTCTCTTTGTTTTTCTTAACAAAGTTCTTATGGTGGGGGACAGGTATTGCTGGCCTGGTAATAGGCTGTTTGGGGGCCAGGTGTCAGGTATTGCTGGTCTGGTAATGGGTTGTTTGGAGGCCAGGTGTTGCTGGTTTGGTAATGGGCTGTTTGGGGGCCAGGTGTCAGGTATTGCTGGTCTGGTAATGGGTTGTTTGGAGGCCAGGTATTGCTGGTTTGGTAATGGGCTGTTTGGGGGCCAGGTGTTGTCAGGTATTGCTGGTCTGGTAATGGGCTGTTTTGGGGCCAGGTGTTGCTTACCTTGTATTAGGTCTTATGATAATAGTTTCCTCTGCTGAGCCATATGGTCTTTATCTTTAGAGAAATATTCTCAGTTATTGATGTCATGAAGATGGACATGGCAAACTTCCAGTTGCAAGCAATCAAACCTCAACTTCTCCAGCACTCAGTGGAGTATGAGAGGAAGAAATTCAAAGACTACCTTGACAAAAACCCAAGTAAGTAAACAGGTCAACTGATCAAGTATGTTCGTATATTGGTCCAGGATGTTTTCTAGTTCTCTTTTTTATACAGTTTTATGCTATAGATAATCATGAGTTGATGGTGTTTTGAGGTTTCATAGGGACATTGGACATATTTTAGTCAGAACATTCATGACTGGATGTTGTCTTCATGTTTATAAGAAGCCAGATAACTATAAACAATGATAAAGATTTTAATAAACAACTAAGTAAAATTGTTTGAAGTTTTCTCATGATGTGATTTGCTGTGGATCGCAATGTTTCTGCTGCTTAAACAGCTAGTCTTCTTCAGGAGATGTGTAGATCTTGAGCTGACTTCAACTTTGTAAGTATGGCGCAATTGTTTGTCTTTTCTGTTTAAGCACACTATACTCTTGAAATGATTAAATTTTAGTAATCTCACATACTGATAAACACTTAATTTGATTGACAGACGGGCTGCTCTCCACCAAGGAGTGGATAAGACGAGGTGCAGATGCTTTGTTAAACAAAGGATCTCCTACTAATGGAGCTGTTGTGAAGACGGATGGGACACCCACCCAAACTGTGTGCACAGGGGATGATGCTACTGACTCTGCAATGACAATTCAAAGTGTTAATCTTGCTGACGTGCTGGCGTCATCATATCTTGGCATTATTTTTGGTGATGTAGGATGGCCATACCCAGAGGTAACTAGATGATAATGAAAATAATAATAATAATAAATAATGATAATAATAATAATAATAATAATAATAACAACAATGATAATAAAGATAACGATGATAATAATAATAATTTGATAGTAACAATAATAGTATTTAAATGATAAAGTACAACTGGCACAGATAGGTACATACCAAGATCTATGTTATACTCACAAAAATCAACTTGCAAAAACCACTGGCCTCAAACCAGGAAATCAGAGGGGGTTTTGATAAATTCTCCTTTTCTTCCAAGAAGTGATATTTCCAGTTAATTAGTTTTTAAAATATGAAAGTAAAGTCTCATAACACTGTGTGAGATCATAAAGCAAAAAGCATCTCAATTTTGTTACAATAAAAAATTATCACTCGGATATGTGTGGGTAGAACAACCAATGGAGGCTTTTTTCTGGACTTGGGGTCAAATCTCAGCCAAGGTACCACCCAAAACGTCCAACCAGGATCGCAGGGGTGTTATATTAAGGACTTTGGGGTAAAAGCAAACACAGTGCTCAATTCTTGAAGCATCAACAGAATCATTAACCCTTTTAGTCTCAGAAAATTATCAACATCTAACTTCTTCTTACACAACATATATAAATGAGACATTTTGGTACTGAGAAAATGAGAATGGATCAAACAGTTCTAAATGAATACTAGATATGAAAAGTAAAATTCTCCCAAACTTGTTCAGTGAAAAGTGTACATTTCTGGTTGGGAGAATTCACCAAAACAACTGGGACTGAAAGGATTAATTTGCCTTAAAATCTACGTCCAAATGGTGTGTTCATATTATTAGAATATTCTATTTTAAACTGTTTAAAGAAGATCTCGAGTCCTTGTGTCTGTTCTTCCGTGACTCTCTGAGTCACAAAAACCTCAATTGAAGTATGTTTTTTATTCTTTTCCAGACGTTAATCATGGACGAGCAGCGACTGGCTGAGATGCGGTGGAACGTCCATCGTACTACACTGATTGGCACCGTTTTACTGGTGACAATGAACACAATCGGCCGGCAACTGGCTGGGGACGCCGCGTACCAGGGAAACCTTAAAGAAGTCGTTTACATCCTCTTGGACGGGGTTCCTGAAAAGTTAGTGAGATATTTTGACAAGTCATGGAGTACTTATACAGCATTCAGCAGATCTTATGAAGCTAGTGTTGCTAAGTTTTGGGTTAAATGCAGAGGGACAGCCATTTATAGCCTTCCAATGCAAACGAAAACTACATCTTTACCTCTTAACTCTACTTTATCCCTTTCTGGATTCTTGCTAATAATAGTCATGGAAGTTCTGTTGTGCACTTGTGCGTCGGAAAGGCCCGTCTGTAACACCCTTGTTTATTGAAGGATTTCGTATCGTTCTGTTCATTCAGTCATGTACTTCTTGTTAATGGAGTGCGTTAGAAGCCGGACGAGAGCGTTGTTAGCCAGACGAGTGCGTTACAAGCCGAACAAGTGCGTCACAAGCCGGACGAGTGCTATACAACTCGGACAAGTGTCTTACAAGCCGGGCGAATGCCTTACTAACCAGAGGAGTGCGTTACAAGCCCGACGAGTGCTTTACAAGTCGGACGAGTGCCTTACAAGCTGGACGAGTGCGTTACAAGCCAGACGAGTGTGTTACTAACCAGACATGTGCGTTGCAAACCGGACAAGTACGTAGTGCGTTACAAGCCAGACGAGTGTGTTACTAACCGGACATGTGCGTTGCAAGCCAGACGAGTGCGTTACTAACCGGACGAGTGCGTTACAAGTCACACGAGTGCGTAGTGCTTTACTAGCCGGACGAGTGCATTACTGGCGGGCGAGTGTGTTGCAAGCCAGACAAGTGCGTAGTGCGTTACAAGCCAGACGAGTGCGTTGCTAACCGGACGAGTGCGTTACAAGCCACACGAGTGCGTAGTGCGTTACTAGCCGGACGAGTGCATTACAGGCTGGGCGAGTGCGTTACAAGCCAGACGAGTGCGTTACTAGCCGGATAAGTGCTTCATACGCGAAGTCACGGGCCTGAACCTGAGTTTCCGTAGCTTTCACTACGGAAGAATGACAAGAACGAGGCACATTCACTTTATATTCTTTATTGTTCCTTTTCTTTTATTTCTTGACCAAATGAAACAAATAATTTTGTCCAAGTTACGGATTTAGATTGACCAATCACAACGTACAAAATACTGATGCAGATATATTATTAGCTGCATGTAGAGTTATGATGTGGTTATTCATAAACACTTCTAAAGTAAAGCCGGTGTTATGGTTATTTTCAGTGAGCTTTCATCCGCCTTACCGAACGTGTGTGAGCAGATCATTAGCGAGACAAATAAGTTTCTTACCAGCAGGGGGTTTGAGAACTTGTCGAGCGAGAAGGAGGAACTGATACGGTCGCAGATTAAGGGGATGTCCTCACCTGACCACACCCTTTTTAAGCTGATACGTAAGTACCTCGTTGTTTTGCGTTCGTTGTTACAGGTTTTGAAAGAGGCTGCCTCAGTCGGGGGAAACAATCCATTCAAGGGCGATTGTGAGCAAACCTACGGTTATAGTAGGGTAAATTGAAATGGATTGCTACAAAAAACTTGCGTAAACCTTTTCAGCACTTAAATGCTCGCGTACCCTCTTTTAGGACGTGATTCAGCTCCTCTCTGATTGGTTGGTTTAATTTGTAATCTTTTTATGTTACGTGTAAATAGGTTTTCCCAAATTTGCATTTGTTTCCCAAACCGGACTTATAGCTGTAACCGCAGTTAAAGGAAAATTCTACGAGCACATTTCTTGCACATCAGAATTATAAAAAAAGTCCGGCTGTCAGGAGCCACTAGAATGAGAGTGTGCAGGCAGAGGGAGAAAGAAACACAGTGTTCGTAATCTAAAGGCTAAATACAGAAACTCTTGAAGGAAATTTGCAAACAAGCGATAATCTTAAAATCTTGTAGATTAAAATTATAAAAAAAGCAGGAGCTTTCGGCTATAATACTATAGCCTTTGTCAACTGAGTAAATCAGTCTGCGTTCGCGGTATGAACTATGAGAAACAAAGTAAATTAATAAACAAAGGAATAACATTAAGAAAATGAGAGTATTGAGAGTGTGCAAGCACCTCATTACAAATACACATATCAACCTTTGAATAAACATATGTATTGGAATAAATTTAAAATATTTCAATTATGGTGTAAACGTATGAACTTGTGTCACCTCTGATTATGAACTTGGTTGTTTTAGGAAAGCGTGCTTGGGAATTCGTCTTGGCCAGTATCAAGCAGGGAAGAGGAAGTAGACCCGTGGAGGTGCCTCAGGGACTATCGTGTGTCAAGACGGAGATAACGGAGCTGGCTGGTCGGTTTTCCCGCCTTGTTGGGCACAACAGCAACGTGTACATGCCATTTTATGAGGAGATATTCAGTAGTTTAAAAAATGACCAACAACAAACATAGCGTACGAGTGGTTTGGTAGTGTAGTGGTAGTAGGTGCAGCTTGAGGGTTTTTTGGAAGGTTATCTAGAAATTATGTGAAACTGTATTTTCTTGGTGCAAAGCAAGAGTGAAGAAATGTAAAACTAGGGGGTATTATAATTGCGGTAAAGGGAGTATAGAACTTTTTTATGTGCATTGGACAGTTTGTTTTCGACTTCTACTTGTTTTTGATTACTGCCATTCGTAATATATGCAATTTTTGCTTTTCTACACAAATTGAACAAAAATATCTTAGTAAGATGTAGATGTTGTAATGTTTGACTATAGCTATTTATTATTATGTCTTGAAACTCCTAGCATTTTGCACAGTTTATTTAATTCAGTACTTTTATTATTTTCACGTCAATTTTTAGAAAAATTGTAATTCTCGACCCCAGTTTTAGACCATTGCATTAGGTTGTCCGTAATCAGCATGCGGTGTCGTGGTTTGTTGACAGTTTTTAGACTTTGTGCAGAACTCCTGGGTAAAATGCAGTTTTTGTAAAGAATCGTGTAACAACAGTTCAATCTGGATATACTAAGCCTTGGCGACATGGCGAACCCTTTTCTTTGAAAAACCAAACGTGAACAAAACAGTTTCGAAGCTTAGAAACTTGTTTGCTTTTAACCAGTCTTTTCAGTAGGTAACACGTTATTGAATGTTAGAAGGGCGAAGCGAGATGTGAGTAACGGACTGGGGGCGAGGAATAGAGTCCTGGGTGTCTTCTTCCTTTTCTAGTTCACAGTCCCTTGCTCGCATCTTCGCCGCGCTGTGTTTTTCATAAAAAGTTGCATGCACTTTGTTCAGTTGCTGATATGAACCACGTTTTTTAACAGTTCTGTAATTTTTTTAAGTTTTATGCCATGGAAAAATAGTCGGAGAACGGCAGTCCGAAACGTTGACATCCTCTGATTGTTTTATGGTGTAAAACTTAAAATATTTACCAAACTATATCTTTAGAAACAACAACTTTATCCCTCTATTTGAAACTTACTTTCCAGAGAGTTAAAAATAATAGTTACTTCGTGCCATCTTATAACTTTTGTAGTTATAATGGATTGAAATAATTTATCACTCATCATTCTCAAATCGATAAAATTGATGATTAAATTAGCTATAGCTGTTTTCACATTGGAGGACGGACAAATCGTCTCTGGATCGACAAGTTTTGACGATTTGTTCGTCGAGAATCGTGTTCGTCCCGTTTTCACACTCAGGCGATTTTGTTCGACAGAGACGACTTCAGTTGCCCTTCGTCTTCATTGCATAAACTTGAAATTTCAAATATATATTGGTCTATATTTAAAACTTGTAAGTGAAGAAATATTTATAAGTATGTGCAAAAAGTTGGCCTTTATAGTTACACTTAGAGAACGATTATCAAATGTATCTTACTTGAAGTGCTTGCTGTTTTATCAATATTTTGTATGACTTGCAAAGCGATGATCTATTATAGCAGTGATTTCTTTTAAATAAAAACTAAGTAAGGCTCGAAACGGCGCTTGGGAGAAATCTGATGTGTAGTAATATATACTGTAAGTTGTTTCAATAAGGTTGAAGCCAACAGTGGTTTCCCATCTAAAGAAAATACAGTTTTGTCAATTCTCAAATGTGATATTAGTGCATAAACTGATGCATTTTGAACTAATTAATCATCAAAATTGTAGCTGGACATTTTGCTGTAATCGGACACCAGTAATTAGACAGTTCATGTGCCAATCACATTAAATTCCTTCAACTAAATCCACCAATCACAACACTGATTCCAATCACTATAGCAACTTATAATTAACAACCAACCCTTCAAAGCAGGGGCCTTTTTTCCGAAATGGAGGAATTTGTAACGTTAGACAATATCTCTACTGAAGATACTGGATTATATAAAAATTGGAATTTGAAGCTATTTTTGTTTTTCAGAAGTTGTAATGATTATAATTAATGTTACAGGACTTCTTGTCAAATTCGGTCTGTTACCAGAATCGTGCCTCGCGGTCATTCGATTTTGCATGATTGCAGACCGAAATGGACTCCACTCAGTCCTGTTACCATTATATATCGTTAGATATATTTTTGCTTGGCCAAATGTATAGCTAGATATCGATCGGTTTGGAATCGCACTCAACACGTACTTGGATTGGCAGCTTGTATCTTTCAAGAGCCTGGGTACGAAGTTATCATGTTTAATAGTCCGAACGAATGTTTCCGTAACTAAAGTAGTCACAAATTGCCTTTTGTATGCAAACTCAGAGAAGTCTGCGGTTATGTTAAAGTTCAACAAAAGATTTCACGCTCTTTTCGTAAAAACCAGTATATAAATATTGTCGATGCATATTGCTGTTATCTTTTGGCGATTTTAGCCGTAAATTGTTGTTTGTTTGTTTGTTGGTTGTATTTGTACGACCAAGGGTTCATTTATAACGTCTTTTTCTTCTTTTTTTGGACGAGAGACAAATTACTCGATTTTGTCTCTCGTCCCAAAAAAGAAGAAAAAGACGTTAATGAACCCTTGGTACGACGAGTATATAGTTAGAAACGAGAATACAAATACAAAAAGTGTTTCCATTGGGTTTTGGCGAGATTTAGATTTTCTTTTTTTAGAAAAAAATCTACGGAAACGCATGCAGTGCATGCTATTCTGAATAAATTGATGCGATTTCCGTAAATTACTGGATTTACACGCTTTTTTTTTTATAAGAACAGCTTTAAGAATTGCATGGCCATTTAAAAACAGTTTAAGAATTAGCCGAAGCTCGGGCTCGATAGCTACTGATTATTTTTCAGACATTTCTCCTTAACTAGTACTGAGCTTCGATCGTTAATCAACTCAACAACACAGAATGAATAAAAAATGATTCGCTTTTTAGAATCTGACTGGTCATGGGGTCTCGGGAATGATGAATCGGCGAATCACAACCCGCGGGGGTAAATTGATCAAGTTCGTTTTCCAATCAAATGCCGGTATATCACAATATATCCCTTAGAATTAGTTTTTCTTTGATTTAAACCACGCATAGAAACATGAGGCTCAAATCGCAAAAAGTTAAGAACAATGAGCCTCGGCCAAATTTACTGGTTATTATAACTAAAAAGCGTGTATAGAGTTTCAACTAGAAGCATTTTCTTTTTTTTTTCTTTTCAGTCTTTGTCTGAGTTCGTTCTTTGATTGTTCTTCATTTCGGTTAATCAGAGCCTTGTTGTTTATATGAAGATGTTCTGTACAGAAAAGTGTGTATATATACTGTCGCAAATTATGTTCTCTGAGCTTTCCCAGCTAACTCATACCCAAAAAAAGTGGGATAGTTCAGTATCAATCAACCAGTCAGTTCTTACTTTAATAGTAGGTTCATTCTCGACCTTACAAATTTCAGTTGAAGTTGTTTTTTTGTCGTACGTTGTTTTGGTGCCAGCTCGCTCTTTGGGTTTTGCAGAATAACACCTTCATGTAATAATAGAATTGCCGATTAATTACAAAATGACCGATGGAGGCCCTAAAAGCCGGAAGCATTAACGAAACAAATATGAATTACGATGACAAAACTACAAAACCAATTATAAACTGTTCTGTTTGTTTATCAATTTAGACACGTGGCGGAAATGGTCTTGCTTTCATGAACATGTTTCACATCTGATGATCTCTGATGTCTAAGCTAGCGTTGTTAGGTTTGAAGTACATTGACTCGTTTCTCTAACGTACAAGTTTTACAGAGACCCGAGCCGTAAAAGGTAACTAATTAAGTATATTTTTCCATTTGCACTCAAGTTATTTACCTTTTAGGAAAATTGTGCTTTACATCAATAGTTTTGAATAAATTTAGTAAACAAAACAATTTCAATTTGCTGTCGTCTTAATTATTTACGAGCCGGTTGTAAATGCGTTTTCCCGGCGATATAGTGTCGGTAGTTTCATTATCAAGGTTTAATCAAGGCGTTTAGAATTACTAGAAGAGGAGAGAAGCAAACTTGTTTTCCAAAAAAGCTTTTGTCGCTACCAACTTTGATCCGGCTGGCGTATGCAATTAGCTCGGGATCATCAATTCTATGTGCGTAGTTTCTGCGTAAATGGCGTGTTTTCAATGCTTTAATTAAGAAATTCGATCATGTTAGTTAGAGAAGTATTAAACGTATGCACGTTTGCCGTGACGCAGTATTTGATATCGTGAGCAATAAAGTTGGTCGCTCGATACCACTCAAAACTTTTTTTATAAAGTATTTTGTTTTTCCTCTTTTAAAAGGTAAGCTAACTCACTTAACGTAAATAGTTTCTTTGATAAGAAACTGTTTTCATTAGCAATTTTTGGACTTTTGGTTCTCGCAACAACCTATGTTGGAAATGTGAATTATTCGGCAAGGCGTAATTAACAAAGAGGTCTGTCGCCACAGCACGCGTCCTTGGCCTAGAGTCTAATTGTCTGTCTTTATTTATTAACTTTTTCAAGTTTAATTTGTAATTTGTGTCCAAGTTTATAAAACTAATGTTTATCAAGTTAATTTAAGGTCTAAGGCTGCTCATTTCAAGTAGCACAAACAATCTAAAAACAAAACTTTTATGAAAAACTTAATTTATATCTAAGTGTAATTAAACAATTCAAGAGTCGTTTAATGGCTTGGCTGTAGATTAAAGGTATATATAAGGGTCAATTTCACCCTTTGATTACACTTGGACAACATAAGTACTAGCCAGAAATAGAACGCTTCCATTGATTTCTGGATTGAGGCTATCTGAAGGAAAAATACCCTCTGGAGATTTACTTAGTAACACTGAAGGCTACACCCTAAACGGTCGAAGTATCGTCTTAGGATCGGAGTCGTATTCCCCTTAACTGTATTTGCTAGTTTTCTAGAACGTTTAATTTTGCCTCTTTTATTCTAGTGTTTTCAGTTATTCTTTCCACATCTCAGTGCCTTGCAATCGAATCATGAGCAACGCAACGAACTTTACGTCAACTGGTGGAGCCTATATAGTCGAACCAGCTATTGTTGTCTCAATACGTGTCTCGATCGAAGTGTTGATTGCTTTTCTTGGAGTTGTAGAGAACGTGTTTGTTTGCGCAGTAATCCTCAGCTTTGCACGCATGCGCACGAGAAACAATTACTACATTCTCAACGCTTCCCTTGCCGACCTTGGTCTTCTGTTGATAACCTTCCCGTTCTTCCTGGCCAATGACCAATCACCTTCGTACTGGCCGTTTGGCGAAATGGTATGTCGCGCAGTTCTTCCAATGTCCGACATTTTTCAAGGCGTGTCCTTTTGGTCAATAACAGCCATTGCGGTGAACAGATTTCGAGGGATCTGTTTCAACAATTTACTTCTGCCGCGCAACAGAAGAAAAGAGCTGAAGAAAGCAAGATGGGTGTGTATCGGTATCTGGGTGAGTGCTCTCGTCTTGATAGTTATTCCTTTATACATTATCATACACTATTACGACGGTGAAAGTGGGGTGTACTGCTATCCCAGATGGGGTAGGTGGCCATATTTGTTCAAAAAGGTCTACAAAATTTGCCGTCCTATTCTGACTTACGCTTTACCACTGGTTGGCATAATATTTTGTTACATCAGGATTGCGTTACGCATCAGTCACAGCTCACAGTTCCAAAAAAAAGTCAAATCCAGGATAAATCTTCCGTCTGCAACTCACGCCCAGCAAGAACAACTCAGACAAAACTCAAAGATCATAGATACTTTTTTCCCTCTGGTTATCATATTCGCGATAACAGCTTTACCCCTTAATGCAATACGAGTCACTGAGATCATCGACGATTCGCTGGTTAGTAATCGATTTTTCTGGATACTGTTGAGTATCAGCCGTATAACCCTGATATCGCACGCTACCATTAATCCAATGCTGTACGGGTTTGGTAACAGACGCTTCAGACAAGCTCTGGGGAGCTTGTTAGCTATTATGAAGAACAAAATGTGCAGCTCTTGCGCGGGGCTAATGGCTCTCTCCTCCATAAAAAGTAGATTTTTTACACGAAACAATATCTCTTTACCTGAAACTAACATCATAGAGACGATTGAGTGCTGGGACACACATCTGTAGTTTAAATAGTATACGCTCTTTTTTCTTTATATAAGAATCTTTTTTGTAAGAACATCTAGCTGAAAATCGGCCAAAGAACATGCTAAGAACACACCCGAGCCTGAGGAATGGACGAAATCGTTATATTGTTACATTATGGCGCAAAATCATGGAACGATATCTAGTGCAACACCAGTTTGCAGCTAGAGTAAGTACTTGAAAGTCTTACGAGAACAACTTGTTCATCTTTCTTTTTATTCTATCTTCTTGTGTACCATACGATTTTTTTGCAACAAACAGTAAATCTATCTCAGCGTTCTTAGTTGAGTTGTTCTTATAAAAATGGGCAAACTAAGCGTGTACACCAATTTAAGCCAAGAAGGCTAAAATCCCCAAAATGCTATCATAAAAACAGATTGTACTCGACAAACGTGCATAAACAGACAATTAAGCAACCTTTTAGGTAGTTTGAATTGTACACAAACAAACATAGCAGCCAGAATGATGATAGTGAGCATGGGACATTGGGGTGGCGTAGTGATAGAGAGCTCGCCCGTCTCACCAATACATCCCCCGGGTCAATTCGCGGCCGGGGAAGTATGTGAGCCGGGTTTGTGGTCCCTCTCCAACGCCGGAGGTTTTCTCCGGGGTGCTCCGGTTTTCCCCTCCATAAAAAGCCACCAATTACGCCAAAATCTGAACAGTTTCTGTCAGAATTCAGCAATGCTGAAATTTTGGAATGCTACATAATGCCAAATACTGCTGATCGGACAACTGAGATCGACGATAAAACCCTAGGATCAAGTTGTTCACAGGAATGGGCCAATACTTGCTACACAAGCAAACCAAACACGCGATTGTTCTTGTTCCCCCGAACGGTTAACCAGCTCAGTGAATATAAAAAGTACATGGCAACTTGTTGTGCTTTGAAACTTATTCATAGTCTGGTTTACAAACTAGCAAGTGGTAGTTTTTAGAACTTGACCAATGAATGGGGCGCCTTTTTATTGTCGGGTTGCATGCACCTGACGTCATATAGCCGCCATGTTGGTGCCCTTGAAAAAGAGAACACTTTGACAAGTTATTTTGTTTAGTGCAACAACTTGGTCACTTCGCTTTGCCTTTTGTCTTTGGCGCCTCAAGGGAGTGAGCGAAACCCAAAAATTGAACCAAGAGGAACTTTTCGCAAGTTTTCGCGTTATCAGGCCTGCGAGTTTGGTCTCGATTGCAGAACGCGAACAAATATAACACAAGTAACCAACCGTTACAAAACAAATCATTCAACTACATTTTACTTCTATTTAACTGAACACTAAACTACGTTTAACAGGCGAGTTTCTCTAGCAATTTATAAGCAACGCTAACAGCTGTGACAAGAACATAAGGTTTAATATAATAATAGAACTGATGTTCAAGTTATAAAATTTGTCCTTTAGTACAAAGGGGTCAAAGACACACGCTTTTAATGAGCTAGTTTTGCAGTTCGTTCTGTTAAAAAACCAGGGAGGGTTTCAATTTCATCGTCAAGCCGGCCTATGATATTATCAAGCATTTGTATTAAAGGGCCAGTGCCGTTGTTGCTACACGATGAGGCATTTTGGTTACTACAATAGAAGTTTTTTAAAACAATATCCAGCCGAACAGAACTTCACTTTAGGGTTTCCGAATTAAACGTTGAAAACTGTGCTGTTTAGTCTGTGCATTCTAAATGCACAACTGGAGCGAAAATATGGAAAAGAACACAGCCGTCTCGAACGTATCTATAAAGGGATTGAGATCGAGCACCAAGAACTGTACTCGAAAGTTCAACTGATTGGCACATTGCCTAGTTAAAACTACAGTTTATACGAAAGAACGTCCGCATGACAAAACTACAAATTACTCTCAATCTGGGTTCACATTTAAGTCTTAAACTACACTAATAAGGTAAAAGATTTAGTAACCCAGAGCAGAAACAACGCCGAGACAACTATCCTGTCTCTAAAACGCATTAAAACTGTGTTAGTCTTTTACTCTAAACTGAAACAATATCTGAACAGTTTTCAATTTCATATGTTCATTGTGCTTGTTAAAGCATACTTTGCTCACAAAATAAAAGGAGAAGTTGACAGCTTTATCGAGAGTGACAATCTTTAAAGAGCAAGTCAATACAGTCTCGGAAAAAGAGGACACTATCGTTATCTTAATAATCAAAACAAAGTCGCTCCGTGTTTTCTTAACTATGATTGATTACACTAACGGGTCTGCTCCTCCGTTTTCTCGGCTGGGAGAACGCGACCTTACTACGGGTGATGCACGGCGCGGCGAAACGGACCGCGAGCGCCGGTACGCCGGTGAACGGGAACGACGAGGCGACCTTGAGTTTCTGGACTGGATGGGAGAGCGGGAACGGGACCTATCGGACCTACCGGCAACAAGACATTGAATACTGTTAGTAACTGGTGGGACAGAATCTGAAGTTATACATGAAGTCTAACATAAATTGCGCAACGGCGAAAGCAGAGCAAGTTTTTCTCCTAATTTCAAGAAAGCATGACTCACTAAATATTAAACTGATCCAAGAATTTCAGTTTGTTTGAACAGTTTATGGTGTGTGTTTATCACCGAGTCGGAGTGTTGTGGTGGAAAATAAAATGAAGGTGTTTGCTCAATAGCCGCCAGGGACTCAAGTGCATTTTCTTGAAGAAGCAGACTTCTTCTATGCCCGGTTGTTCAAAGACCGATTAGCTCTAACCCAGGATTAAGTTCTTAAACCAGCTATAGTGTCTCTTACGAATCATTAACTGATTCAGCTTGGAAATTTGGAATTATGGTCAACATGTTTGTATTGTTTGAAATTTTGAGCAGTGTTTGTAAGCAAAGCAAACCTTTCATTGTAAAGATATAACAGTTTGAATTGTTTCTTTAACCCGGTGTTAAAATGGAACAACAGGGCCCTGAACACAGGCAGCATGACTTGTATTTAAGTTCTGTTGTAAGATTTATCAAAAGAGCAACATGATCACAGTACAGCATAATCCATCAATTCAACTTCGCTGGGAAATTAAAAGTACTATAAGTTTACCAGGGGTTCGAGTTAACCGAGTTTGAGTTAACTGATTTTGTATCTAAGATAAAATCCTGGGGAAATTTGATTTTGTTCGAATTAAAGGGGGTTTGAATTGACCGAGTTTGAGTTAATTGGTTTTGCATCTACAATAAAACTTTGGTAAAATGAATTTTGCTCGAATAAGTGGGTAGTTAAAAATATCCGGGGTATATAACTGTTATTCCAATACATCCCGCTTGTGGTGCCAATATGAGACTATAGCCCACTCACCTTCTGCGCCTTGGTGAGCGTGAGCGCGAGCGGGATCGTCGCCGGCCTCCTCTCACGGACTGCACAAGAAAACACAGTTTGTTAACTATAATAGTTAGTCTTTATAAAAACCGTTCAATGTGTCAGTGAGTATCAACAATAGCTTTACGTTTTAAATCATCACCGTCGAAGTATTAAGAAGCACGTTTCCAGCGTTAGCCCTTTTTCGAGTTAAATTGAGTGTAGAACATAAATAAAAAATTTTCGCACGCGCATCTTGTATAACGTGAGTGGCGGCGCATTGCCAGCTAAGCATCTGGAAAATCATAATATAATACGATCGTGCTACTCAAACGCTCCTTTCATGCTCTCCAAACTTCCCGTGTGCTTCTACGACATGATAAATACACACTAACTTAATTAAAATGTTCGACGACGACGATTTAAAACGATTATCTTTTGAGTTGAACACAATTATAAGTAGTAGCTGAATGTCGAGAAAGCTTTTCTGAAGTCTTTCAAAAGAACTACAGTTTTAAATCTTTCAGTCCCAGTCAGTCATCAACCTCTACTGTAGTTTCTCCTTACATAACACATACAAAACAACACATTTGGTAATTGGAAAGTAAGAATTGATCGAATAGAGCTAATTACTGAAGATAAAGAGTGAAACTCTCCAAAATCTGTTTCCATGAAGTAGGAGCTCTATACACGCACAGAAGAATTTATCCAGACAACTGGGAGTGAAAGGATTAACACCAACTATAGAGTGATCCAGTAGCACTTAATCTACCTCTATAAGGCGTATTCGCTTGCCAAGTAGCTCTGTGCCATCCAGCCTCTTAACTGCACGTCTCATCTCATTCTCAGATGCAAAATCAACAACTCTTGAAGATAAAAAATAAACAACATCAGTTACTCTGTTTAAAATAGAAATTTTTACCTTCGCCTACTATTTTACCTTATGACTGTATTCTGGGTTCCTGCAGCTAAGGATCTCTCAAATTTAAAACCTTCTTAAGATCTAAGACCTATCTAACAAAGTCACGTAGCTTTTAAATCATACCCAGGTTTCTTCAACTGACTTGAACACTCAGCATAAACAAGCAAGACTCGTCGTTCATCCGATTGAGAAGCACAAAACTCATGGAATATCCCAAGAATATACAGAAAAGCCACTTCTATTGAGCAACTTGCATTTTATTTTTTTTTTACATTTAATGCCTTTTAAGGTCATACCACTAAAACAGAAGTTACACTGAGATTTTTGTCAAACTTTGCCTACAGTTTGTTTGCCTTATACAAACTTTAATTCTGAAATGAAAATCGGGGCTCCCCACTTTTGGTTTGGAGCAACGTCACCTTGTTTATAACCAATAATTCCTTATGATTATGTTCACGATTGCTTGCAAAAGTCACATTTGTGATGATTGTTTCTCATTCAACACTGAGAATTGCTCTATATTTACAAGAAGAATGTTGTTGCTTAATTCAAAACAAAAGAAAAATGATAGGTCATCATGTTTGTTTCGAAAAAATGTCGATCTATCTCTGGCAAACTCCAGCCATAAGGAAAAAGCAGCCATTTTTAATGTGTACGCTAGCTTACGCGAGAAATTATGCACAGTAAGGATGCCCAATGCAAACTAGGAAATAACCTTAAGATCTCTGAGATCAGTTTAGCCTTATTAAGGCCTTAAATTTGCAACAAGACTCATAATGACTTTTCAATCCCCTGCAGGAACCCTTGTACAGTACTCCAACTGTTAGAGGCTTTTAACAAGGAGAGGATATCATACATTGTACAATGTATACAAGCTCCCACAAAGTACTGACCCCTCTCCAATACGATCCTTATGGCACTGAGTGAAAGTGACATCACCAGCCTGTCTCATGTAGTCTTTCAAGTCCTACAGGGAAAGAAAAACAAAACAAACAGCCTTAAACCTTTAAGTTCATTTTCAGATCCAATTAGTTTATGTCAAAATAATTCAAACCTGCCTGTGAAAATAGAGAGCCACTACCAATGAAACAAGTAGCATTATAAAACGAAGGATCTACTGATGAATTGGAATAAACACTTTGATAACTTTAAACCTTCAAATACTGTCATTTAAGTCCTGTGAAAATTTGTGAATGAACCAAACTCTTGTCTTATGAAACACAAATCAATCTGAATATGGAGTTATTAGCTGTTTATGGCTTTTAGTTGACGCAAGATAGAGCTATGTTTTATAGTGATTGCAATGTGTAACACGACAAATTGTTTTCAATTGAATTTTTGCAGCGTTTAAAAAGTGAACCCTCCCTTGCTGAACACTAAACCTTACCTGTGACAAAAACTGACTTAACACATTGCCATGTCCAATCCAAGCAAAAACAAGCCAAACAGTTCTGCGCATTGTCAGTTGCTACCAAATTGCTACCCACAAAATTGCCAAAAGAGAGACAGGAGCAGATATAGTACCAGGACGTGAGTACCAAAATGTTTAGGATGCCAAGCCAAATGCTCTACTTGACTTTCTCTTTCCATCATCTACTAGTCTTTGTACCAAGAACGCTCTAGACCAGACCAACCACCAAGAGATCATTAAGTGACTGCTCAGAGTCTGTTTCTGCCCAGACCAAGGGACCAAGAACTGATCTACAATACTTCGGGGCCAGGGAGAGTAACACTGCTTCTTTTGGAACCCCCAAGTTCAGAGGAGGTGTACGTGGAGAAACCACTTCAGACCGACTTTACCCAAGTGCTAACTACAACTTAGCTACAGAGTGGAGCAAACATTAAGAAGGGCTGTTAAAAATGTTGAAACTGCTATAAACGAGGCTTGTAACCTAATATAAAATCAGTCACAGTCATAAATATCACAGTCCAGTTTCACCATTAATTCCATTTACCACAAATTATGGGAATAGTGCCAATGGCTGACAATACTTAATCACTTTGAAGAATGTAGTACAAAGTGTTGGAAGAAACTGCCTATTTGCAAAACTGAAAGGCCCTTTTTATGCAAGTGTTAACATCATTAAATTAATTTTAATAATGAATTTTATTAACTATCTTAAATGTAACACTTTGACAAAGAGTTTTATGAAAAAACAAAAGGTAAGATGCCTTTCACTTGGCATCAGCTCCAAAATGATTGTCAAGAATGATTATTAGCACAGTTAAGCTGTTAAAACTGAACATGTAGAATGAGTCCCATAGACACCTTACCTTGTTTACATCAACGTTTAACCATTTAGAAAATTACTTTAATTAAGTACTAACACTTTCTTTAGGTATCAACTCAGAATGGCACCCCATTGATGAATAGTTTTTAAAGATAGCACTTGTGTTAGCTACAGTTCTGGAAATTGTGGACTTTTGTAACAGTCAACTTTTGCAAATTGAATGGAAAAAAGTGTCTGTATTGACTTTGTGAAAACATTTTATGTTTTATCAAAAATTTCTTATCTTTTCATGCCTACTCAATTTAGTTCTTATTGTAAGACATGTTTCACTCTTTATCCTTGTTCTTTAAATTTTACGATTAAGCAAAACCTGATCTAGAACTCAATTATTATAATATATAATCAGCATATTTTCACTCACTGTTTGTACTGTTGTTCAAATGGTGAATCATCATAGAGATATTATAGTGGTCAATCACCTGGATTAGCCGCTACAGGTACTGTGTTGGACTGTATCTTATCGCACAAGGTAATTTTATATTTAACTTGATTAAATTGCTTGTTAACAGTAATTAGTGGAGAAACTTTACGGACTGTCCATCTCCAAACAATAATATTATAGTCAACTTGAAAGTTGAATCATTCAGCTAAAAGTAAAAAAAAATAGTGCAAAAAACCAAAATGGTTGTACATTAACCTATTTTGGAACAATAAAAAATCTATAATGGTTGTACAAACAGCTACAACAGATACACCAAAAATGGGAATTCGCACAGTCAGACTATGTTATACGCTAATTAAAAACTTCAAAGTCTTTATCACTATCCTTTCACATGAAAGTATCAAAATAAATATTTAATTTTAAAAAAGAACCCTTTTAAATAATTTGAAAATCCTGATTATGAACAGAGTTCTGGATGAAAAAAGAAACAAAAAAACAAATTGAACCTTTTCCATGTTTATCTAAAACTTCTGAAGCACATCAAAACACACTTATTTTTCAGTGCAAGTATTTAAAACTCACATATTTTCAAATAATAATATAACATTAGTTAAATACTTTTTTCCACTTTCAAATGTATAGTAAATTTTTAAGAATTTGTTGGGCCCAGAGCCACAAGAAATATGATGCATTCAATGTTGCTGATTTTATAATCTTGAAACACTTTCTAGGTTTACTAGGATCTCTTACAAAAATAATTACTTCCTAACACAAGAACTATTTCTAAGACTTTTAGTTGCAACTGGTGAAATCTGATCTATAACTGTCACTTGAAAACTGTTCATTTAATCATTTACTGCAAGGAGTACTTACCAATAAAAAAGAAAAACCGAAATAATTATATTTCATAATTAAGTTAAGTATATATTGTATACCCTGAAAATGATGCACAAAAACTTGAATCCAACAAAAACTAGGCTCACACTCCAACTACATTAGAGACACTTGTCTCTTGCTTATTAGTTATATATCTACTGCAAAGCATTTTTTTGAAGGAAATAAGTCAACAAAGAAGAAAAATACTGTATTAGTGAACCTTTTGAGACTATAATACGTTACTCACTTGCCAGTTAGCCCTTGTTGAGAGATTCTCTACAATCACACGGTAGTCTGTGTTGTATGGTGCTCCATATCTGTTAAATTGTAATGCTGGAGTTTAAATCATTAAGCATACACTAGGTAAAAAGTTACAGGACATGAGTCTACTCCCTTTCCCAAAACTTCAGTACCCTATATATCATAAGCTGACCCTCCCAATTTTAGGAAATGTTTTGTTGGATGAAAAGTTATTAGTCAAAGCCATTGTACTTTAGAGTTGAACATGGTGACTATTTCATACTACATATCAATGGTCTTTATGTATGATGATGTCACAAGTGCATTATAGTGAGGTTTGCTGGTGAAATGCTATGTAAGATTGTGGGAGTTTTGGATCACTTTTAACAGTTTTAACTGTTCAACAATTCATTATACATTTGTTCTAATATGTAAACCTATTCACTAGAATGTTCGTTACGCTGCACACAGCAACTAAGTATCACCACAAGCCTTATTTTAGTATAGAAAAACATCATTGTGTTGACATCATGCGCAAGGTCTATTGTAATTTGATTTTTAGAAATTAAATATACTCAGTTTTGTGAGTTCTATATACTACTTCATTTGGTTGCAATAAGAATAATTAATCTACCTTAGTTGCTTTTTACTTTCAGTTCATTTATCATTTTGTCCTTTTTGAAAAAAAGACACAGAGGTACTTACACAAACATTATTTATATGTTCTGAAATGAAAAATTAAGGTATTATATACTCAAAAGTTGGCAACATCATACTGAAATAACATAATGCTATCGGAAGTTATTTGATCTTTGAACACAGCTATACATTGTTCAAGCTTCCATCATGATAATAATCAATAATTTTAATGCATGAATAATTCAACTTTGCTGACTTAAAAATATTTGTGGTGATTTGGCTTTTCATCTTTACAAACTTGTATCACCACTGGTATTACTACATTTGAAGACCACTAGCTTCAACACTTTGAAGAAGAAAGTAACAAAGATTAGATGATAGTTTAACTTGTAAATAATTATGATTCATGGTCGAACAAATGTAAATCAAATTAGATATATTGCTCAAGAATAATCTAGTTATATTACAAATACTTAGTGATAGTAAATATAAACATTTACTTGTCTCTGAACCTGAATCCTCCCCTTCGGCCGCCACCACCACCACCACCACTACCATAGCTTGGACTTCTGGGGGTTGGTCTTGCAAGCTCAACTGTCACTCTGAATGGATCATGATACCAGATCAGGGATTTCAACAGAAGACAGTAACCGGCAAATTTGGCCACCTATCTCTCAAATTACCGCGGTCTACTTTCTATAACAATACTGAATTAAAATAAACATTCATTTTTTTTAAGTTCCTTGAGTTTCCTGCTGACCCCCCTAGGGGTACGGCCGCCTACTTTAATGTGGTTTGCCACCTACTTCAAAACTTATTGAAATCCCTGCTAGATCAACTTTCAGTTTATTTATTTCAACTTTATTAAAAAAAACAATTAACTTTGTAATTACTTTTATTAGATTGAGTCTAAAAATAATTGCACATCTTTGTTATAATAATACAATTTATAAATATTCTTTTTAAAACTTAAAATTTGCATGCAAGTACCTGGTAACAAAAATGTATTTATTTGATTTCTCTAAATAAAGGGATTTTTTAATGTAAAATTTGGCAAGAAAGAACTTCCATTTAGTTCTAAACATATCTAGAATAGACAATCTCCATCACTTATAATCATATTTTTCTTGATAATAATTTTCTTAACACATTTTTATTGTAAGTTTAACTGCCACTTGAAAGCTTGTCATGAAATTTAACATCGTCTGTAACTGGCTTAAGGTATATAAATTTACCTTTCTCCTAACATTTCTTTGTGGTTTAACTCGTACACTGCCTCATCTGCATCTCGATAATCATCAAATTCCTGCAATAGAAGGCAGATAACAATGCAATACATAAGAAATTGTGCAGTCATGTTATTAAAATGTAAGATAATCTTAAACAACTATATGTCAAGAATAAAATCCTAAAAAAGAATAAAATAGCTTTCATGTATGCTAGATCTACTGCAAAATTTAAAAAATGCAGTACAAAACAAATAAAAACATGTTTCTGGCCAGTGGGTGAAAAAAACCCAGCTATTTAGATACCAAATACTAAATTATGGTTACTTGTGAGTATTGAGTTGTTGTTCTTGGAGAACAATATTCAAATCGGGTTTTATGCCACGTAAACATATATAACTAGAGCCTATTTTTCAAAGTTGGGCCCAAGAAACTTGCTTCTTTATGCCGAAATTTAGTTGAACTGGAGTTTTGCTATCAGACAGAAACAAGTGTTTCTTAGCCTTTGCCAAATACCTCAAAACCAGGTTGGGTGGCCGAGTTAAAGAACATGCTGTGTCGTGCACTCTGAATAGACTCAAAACAGGTCTTAAACAACATGACAAAAACTGGAAGGTTTTTAAGAACCTTACGTGAGAAAAATAACAACACATATGACCTAAAAGAAGGAGTCGAGGAAGCCAAGAATAAGCTAAGTTGTAAGTCAAACATGCCCCCATGCAACTCGTTGCGCAACAAAGAAACTTCAAATCGGGCTTGGAAAATAACTTAAAAAGACGCCGAACAATGATCGAAGCAGGTTGCTGCCTTAAAATCTATATTTCTATGATTTCATTACAATTTGATAGAAAAGAATATGCTAAATATTCATTTCTCCATCACAAAGTGCCGTTCATGATCAATGCAAGATTTAAAGATGTTAAAAATTCATGATGAAAATTTTTCTTAACCACACATACAAACCATTCTTAGTCAAAGAATTACACTTTCGAAGCGGTCGAGAATCGTCAAAGTATCGAAAGTAAAGGAAAAAAGAAACAATAATTGAATACTTTTCCGAGAATTTGGTTGTCTGGCAATTATAACTATTTTATTTGTACGGCCATTTTGAATCGTTGTCTTTGACTATAGCTTTCTTTACACTGAAGCTATGAAAATTCTTGACACAAAAATAAGTTTGAAAGAACTTTCAACGTTTAACAATGGTTCTTTTGCTTGACATTGAAACCCACATTAACGACAAACTTCAACAGATCAAATGTATGACTTTTATACAATGCGAAAGTTTCCCCTTTTGGAGCGGGGAGCTCGCCGACTTCCACTCACCACAAATCCGAATCCATTCTTGAGGTTTATTTCTTTGATTCTACCAAAACCACGGAAGAACTTTTCAAGATCTCTTTCTCTTGCATGACCAGGAATTCGGCCAACAAAAACTCTTGCTCCGCGATCGCGACTCATAATTTCTCGACTAAAACTCCAAATCCAACAGAGAGACGCGAAGATCGAGCAAAAAAGGCCCCCCTCAAAGTAGATCGATTTACTTTCGCTGTAACACGAGTCTTGGTTTCGGTCAACCGTCGGTAGCACTCGTTAGCTTTCGTATTCATCCGGAATGGACGAGGTTGCCTGGGAACGAATATAAGACTCAAAGGATTTTTGAAAAGAATAGCTTAGAAAATGTGTCATTTGTGAGAATTGTAATGAAAGAAGTTTTATTTTGAGCAGTGCTCTGGGACATCTTTGGACGCTTTGTCCTGTGAATTCCACAGTTGTTGGCATTCCCAATGAGTGAGCTACCAGCTGACGAGGTTTGATTGTCGTTTTTCGTATATAAACTACAATAATGGGCAGAATAATGAAGGCAGATGCTGACACTCGGAATATCAACATGGACTACTCGAAGTTACTTGGGCTTCATTGTTGGACGATACTTTCTCCTTTTTGTACTAGTGTTACATGAAAATAATCCGGAGACATAAAGTATAGTTGCTTGAAGCAGAAGGACTGGCTATCCAAGCAAATCAAATGCAGTTTAGTTGCAAACCCATTAGTCCTTACCAGTTCTTGCGTCATGAATGGTTTTTAGCTACATTTCCGAGTTTTTAAAGTCTTTTTCAACATATCCGTAATTATCTTGTTTTAAGTACCCCCTTTTTTTGTAAAGAGTGCGATTATTTTAGATCGACAAATCTTTCTTTACCTGAGCAGAGAAAACACAACGGCTTTGTTCGGCACTCCTGTAGACATATGTTTATTGTTGTTTGTGTACTTGTGGGGCAAGCGAGGTTTATACACACGTCTTACCTCGAGCCTCTTCAGGAATTTTAAAAAGCTGTATTGTCTTGCAGTTTTTCCATTTCTTAGTTTTTGCTAAATCATTCACAGAGATGAAGGAGTTTTGGTCCCTGTTAATGATTTGATTTGATAGTGAAAATTACAAAAAACAGTTCTATTAGAGAATCTTTAAAGCTGTGTAATGGTAAATAATAACATAATTACCATTTTCAATTTTTTGTGCACTTTTAGTTCAAATGTTTTTCTTGTGTAAAGCTAGATTTACATAATACAAAGCATGTTTTAAGTTTTGGTAATAATAATTGTAAATTTGTCTTGACTTATTGGTGAGCCCTTATAAAATTCTCCTTTATTTAGGTGTTAATTTAGGTGATTGGAGAAAACTTTTGATTAGGATGTTTTTTTATGACTTTATAGTTCTGTCAAATTCTATTGACCAATTGTGGTTTTCTGGGGTTCTTGTTTTAAACATTTCTTCAGTTTATTAAGTTCTTTACAGAACAAAAGGTACAAAGAATCGCGTTTGGAAAAGCAAAATCTTTTTTCACCATACTTCTCATCTCAAAGATTGACTCTCAGTAAATCAGATGTATAAGTGAATTATAAATCATGATTTTTAAACTGGAAATCATCTCAAAGACAACTGTCATTAAATCAAATGTATAAGCTAGGGATCTATTATTACTTGAACCTGTATTCTGCTCAAACAAATGGGACAAAATTGTAAATTGTGAATGGAGAATGCTCTTTTCTGCCATGGCTTGGTGAAATCTTAATCACTGACCACAACAACAACAACAACAACAACAATACAACAACAGTAGTTTAATATTTCTGAACTAATAAATTACATTTTTTACCTCCAGTTGGCAAATAGCTTAGCTAGTCTAGGCTGACTGTGTCGAGGACGATATTTATACAATGATACAAGTTACAATTGTACAAGCTAATATCGAGTTACAAATTAAAACATTTAAATACTATGAATAGGAAAATAGAAAGAAAAGAAAGAATGAAAGATCGAATTTGTTTCACATTTTTTTTTCAAGATTTGTCTGGTAAAAATTAGAAGTTATTGCTGAGTATTGAGTATCGCATCTACAGTATGTCAGGATAACAGTCCTTTGTTTCAAGCATCTGAAAAAGCATTTCTTGAACTTCCCTTTTATATTTATATTTTGGTAATTCCCTGATGCTAGTTTTTTTAGGCTATTCCAAACGTGAGCTTCAATTCTTGAAAAAAAGGAGTGGTTTTCAATCATAAAACAACAGATAAGAAAGGTCAAGTTGCCAAACTGCCATACTATAATAGACCCCCTTAAAAAATTGTTACACTGAATTAAATCATTTTGTTAATACTTTAAACCATGGTTAACTTTTTTGTATTGGTTTAGATAAGACAGCGTCGACTTGCGAGGTTGACTCAAGGTGTCCTGTCGACATCTCCACCCACCTCAGTTGGTACAGCTGTAAATTCGCCTGTGACAGCCCTTAGCCAGAAGACTGTGACAAGCCAAGATGAAGCTGGCTCAGGTTCTCAGGACAGTGGCTTTGGTTCTCTTCCCCAGTCCCTAGAGCTTGACTCTGATCATGCAACAGAGGGCAACCATGACAAGACTGGTAAGCGAAGCTCTCCAACGCCATCCTCATCATCATCAGAGGGACTCAAGTTCAAAAAATCTAAGGATGGTACTGAGAGAGAATCTCCAGCAAAGGTATTTGGGACTTAAGAAGAACAGTCCTAAGAGTTCAAATGTCTTCATAACTTTTGCTTTGACTGTGCTTCCCTTGTTACAAATTAAATTTATTCCTGCAGATATTGGAGTCACTGAAGAATTTGACTGCAGGAGAAAATTATCAAATTACTTATTAAATAAATATTCAATTCATTTCTTGCAAAGGTTTTAATAAAGCCTTGTTATTTTGAGTCTGTTTTATTTATTTTTTTTTAAAGAAAAAAAGAGAGCAGTGCAGGAGTAAGAGCAGAGCATTGTAATGCTGCCGTATCACTCTGTGGGAAAAACTTTGGAGTTAGAGGGAGATTAAGAGAGCACTACTTGTGCATGCGTTTGCCCTTCACAAAATAAATCCAAGTGTGAATGACCTTGTACTTGGAATTACATCTCTAGTGTGAAAATGCCTAAATTACACATCAATGACCCATCAATTACTCATCAACTATTATTGGTACTATTCATAATTCTTTTATCTGTGTTTAACACATGGTTTTTAATTAACATAAAATTGTTGCATTCCTTGCTAAAGTGAATTCTGAAACTAAATTAACAACCCCACTACTGTCGGGTAGACATTATTTTCAGATAATTAAAAGCATTATTTTGTAAGTACTCAGACAGAGTGGTCTTAGATGAGGAAGACATGATATATTTAGTTGTAAAATTTGAAAGTCATTGACATTCCTTTAAGACATAAACCTACATTGTACATAGTGTAATCAAAGATGAACAAACAGTAAACAAATCAGATTACCTCAATCAGTATGGTATACATGGTATAACACAATCATTAATTTTGAAATGTATGTACAGTATAAATTATTATAATTTTGACTCTTTTCTGACAAATTAATTTTTCAAAATGCAGTATTACATTTGGGTAGCTGTTACTTTTGAGGGCACTACAGTAATTAGTAACAATACTTTTGGAATTCTATGGTATGTTGGTAATAAGAAACTTTATTTTCAGACACAGTTGACAGAGGAACAAGCGATCAACACAGTTTGTCAGATATTCAATGTTGCCTTGAAAGTAAGTGTATTCTTTAAATAGAAGTCATGATTTGTTGTGAATTTTAAGCAGCTTTTTTTCTTGTTGTTTACAGTAAAAAAGAAGACCCTAATTTTGTGACCCGACATTGAAACCCAATGAATGATACAGTTGTATGCAGCTAAAGTTTTATTGCCAACAGTGCAAGTGCAACAATTATGACAGTTTATTATAATCCCTGCATGCTTTTGATGGTTTCTCAAGTTAAAGAATTTTTTATTATGTCACTTGTAACCCTTATCTGTTATGACCCAATGGAAAAGGTAGAGAGGAAGGGGCCAAACAGTCCTTTAGGCAAATTTTATAAAACTTTCCTCAAATGTTCATTACTATAATTATTTTAGAGAGTAAACTCAATCTGGTACAATTAAGATGATTTTGAGTTGCTCCATCATAAATCATACGTCATGTGTCTATAATTGTTATATAAATTTATTGATGTGAGTTATGTATTGACCATATTATAATTAACAACTATCCCCAGAAGGGGAGGTGAATAGTGGTGTCCCAGATATATACCGAGATGCAAAGCATTTAGGTATATAATATATATATAGAGCAAGACATCGACCCTGAGGGGGATAGTTGTTTTAGTATTTACCAGAAGGTAGGGATAAAATGCACTTCATTTTTCAAAGAAAGGACAAAATTTAATTTTTTTTCTATTTCTAGCACGCAAACTTCATGTACATTTAAGTTTCGTTTATATTCTTCAGGGTTTTTTGTAGAACATAAATGTCATGGATTTAAGCAGATTTTGAAAGAAAAAATTTTGTCCTAACCATTAAAACCAAAAAGCCAAATCTTGTTGTCCTCTTCATGTTTACTGGAATGGTTCTTCGTTTAAAACAATCATTTCCTCGTCTATAACTAACGGGTAATGCGATGCCATTTTGACTGTTGCCTAAAATCAACTAATAATGAGAGTGGGCAAAAATGGATATTGGTTGCTTTTTTGGTAAATACTACTGATAATTATTATATTCAGTTGTCATCACCCAATTCAAAATGTGTAAGAGTCCATTGATCAATAGATTCCTTTCAGTTAAGCTTCTCATTACTTTGATTTATAAATTCTTACTGAGGGGTAGCGAATGGCAAATACTGAGACTGTCCAAGATGCTGAGACGGCCTTTTAAAAATCCAAGCCCAAGACTTTGGAAAGCAGTGAATAATCTAGACTGCAAAACAGTCTCTTCTTTTGCCGGGAGATCGAAAATGCTAGCGCATTCATCAAATGGAAGACTTGGAAGAGGAAATAAATGCGCGGTTAGGGAGCAAAAAGGAATAGGGCGAGGGACGGAAAGAAGGGACTGTCGTCTCTTCATACTTCAAATCCGTTCTGGAATTTTTCATTTCTCAGGAAACACAAAATTGCCATTGGTCAGTTTTCTGTGACAGCCCCACCTACCCTTGCATTAAATGGGTTTTCTCGGCGAAAGTAGAATTACAGTCTAGTCGGAATATCAGGTATTGTAACTTTGTTTACAGGTTTTGTTAAATGAAAAATGGACTTAGATGCGACAGCTTCAAATAAACTATCTGGAATTGTTTTAAAAAGCGAACAAATGGAGGCCATTTCTGACTTATAAAGGGGAGAAGATGTGTTCGTGGTGCTTCCAACTGGGTTCGGTAAAAAATTAATTTACAGGCTAAGTGTGACTTCTGAAGGTGTTTCTATCATTGTCGTATCTCTGCTAAAACGCATAATTTCCAAGCAGCTAACTTTCATTGAACTTATGGTATATAGTTTTTAAAAAAACTATTGAGTGCATCGGGGAGTAGTATAAACTTGAAGTATATACGATAAATGAATTATCATCGCCGTGAGATGAAGGGAAAAGCTGACGTTTCGAGCGTTGGCCCTTCGTCTGAGCATCTAAAAAATCTAAGAAAATCAAGGCCTTATATAGGTAGTGATTGAATACAATTATGCTGTAAGAACCAAGG
>JAOBRD020346164.1:0-20737 GCA_027575215.2 Hydrozoanthus sils | reverse complement strand
TACTACTACTACTACTACTACTACTACTACTACTACTACTATTACTACTACTGCTACTACCACTATTACTACTATTACTACTACTACTACTACTAATGCTACTACTATTACGACTACTACTATAACTACAACTACTACTACTACTAATAATAATAGTAATAATAATAACAAAACTATTTCTGTACAGATTTTGACATGGGCTCGTTGTCTAAGTTGATGGTTTTTGAAACATACTTTACAGGAATAGATCGAAAATGGTTATGAAATCCGAGTTACATAATAATAAACATTGTAGTTTTTAAAAGTGTCTAAGTAACTAACTGAGTTTCAAGCCAAAAACAAGTGCACATTATTGGAAAAACTTTGATGAGAAAAAAATGGTTTATTTTAAAACACTGTTAAATAAATAGGAAACAAAGGAATACAAATTCAATGTTAGACAAATACTTTACGAGACTCCTCTTCTGCATGAATAACCTGTTTTCGAACTCCTCTTTGCTTCGGCAACTTTGGGTATAGTTAGCGCTTCTGGGTAGGGTAGCAAACAATTAAAATTTGATGGTTACGTATTAACGTTTGCGTTTTTTTCGGGGATTTCAATTGTTGCTTGGTTTAATCAAAATGAGACAAGAAGAGTATATAATCAAAAGGAGACAAGAAAAATACATTGTGAAGAAAATGAGCCGTGTAGAATGAAATGTCGAAAACGTTTTGAAACTTATTCAATAACGATCCTTACACCTTAATCAGTATCGTTGGTCATAGAGAAACAAATTGTAGCGTCTCCCTGTCTTTTCACTGTTACCGTAACATGTCAGTTTTTAAGTCCACGTATTTGTTCACACTGATACTTTAAAACAAATCAGTTTAGGAGAAACAAACCTACTAGCAAAAATAAGAACTCTCATTTCTATACTATTTAATTGTTTGAACTACTCGATTTTTTGGTTGTTTTGACACACTCAGTCATTGAACTGCAAGGTTGACTGAGTTTGTCGTTGTTAGGCGCAATAAATAGCGTCTCTTATGAATTTATTCATTTATTTTATCAGAAGAAACGGAATTTGCAAGAGTCCTGATCTTTCACATAGGACACGTTTGCATATTAAGAGAACTGTCTGCTTGCATTTGGCAACGCATATAGACTCTCCTTATTTCATCGAATGAAACAAAGTCGATGTCACGCATATGATACAGAATTTTGCAGCGTTGATTTTTGAGCCCTCCTAAGTTAGTAACTTTCAGATATAAATCTCAGAATTCCATCAACTCTTTTTTAACTCGTGGGAGAGTTCTAGCGTCGATCAGATATTACATGGTGGATCAATTTTACACAAGTTCTTTGATATTCAAAAAAGCAGTGATGCTAAATAGAACAAAGCGAGATCATTTTAAGCTCGTTTGGGTAGTGAAGAAAAGACCGGAAGATAGCAAGCTGAACCCATGGCAGGCTGTAAAATGAGCACACGCCTTTCTTAACAAAACGAGGAAGCATCGCGAGATCAACCTCGTGGAGCCTTCCGTTTCAGTTGAAAAGACAAGATAGCTGTTAAACCACCTGAGATCAAAGCTTACGCACGTTTTGAGAAGGAAATTAAAAAACGTTCTTACGACTAGAAAGTACAGGAAATCCTTTAGGGTTACAACAAGAAAACGAGAAAACGACAAAACAAGAAAACACAAAACCTAGAAACTCCCAAAGAAAAAGAGATGGAGACTGAAAGATGGAAAACGTGCCTCGCAAAGCTAAAACTAATATTTTTGAGCAAACGTTATATTTAAACCGTTGTGGCTTGCTCGAAATTAGGTTTATTCAACGTGCTTTCCATATCATAAGAACGTTAAATAAATTTCCCTCATCTCCTTTGTTAGATTAAGCAAACGCAAAGTAGTGAGCTTTAGAACTTTTTGTTTTACAAGAAACCTCTTGCAGTATGTAATTTCCTTTTCCGGAGTTTGACTCCATGGAGTGGTGATATCACACACCTAATCTTAAGGCACGTTTTTTATAGCATCCGGAAAAAAGTGTTTGCAGTTATTAAATTTTCCTGATGAAGATGATGTCAGATATAAGGGACAAAGTTTACAACAACTGCTTGTAAATGTGAGAGTAGATATTGATTGCAAAAGCGCGATTAGTAACTAAAAATGTTGAAGGCAACAAGTTCGAAATCTCCTCTAATCTACAACTCTGGGTCGGTGAAAAGGAAAATTTATATTGTTGTAGTTTGGGTTGCTATTTCTACTGAAGAGTGTAGAACTCAACAGAACTATCTAAAAGTCAATCGAAGGCTAAAACATCTTTTGTAGAAAAGTTTGTCAGATTGCTTGTTTGTTGTTTAACTCACTAGCAGATTAAATTGAAGGTTAGCTTCGCGGCTTTTTGTTGTTGGTAGTAGTTAGCTGTTTGAAAAACGCCAATAGCCTTGTGGATGTGAAGTGTAATCTTTTTGCAAGACTTCACAATATTGAATGCAAGTTATCATCAATTGTCAGTTGACTAATAGTGCCTTCAAATCTACAGGGTTGTTTTGAAAAAAACTGTTTTGCTGCCGCTATCTTCCTTTGCTAAGATAATGTCAACTTTCGAAAGGTGCTCTTAGGGAAGATATCTTAATGACATTTCAAGGTAAAAATCCTTCCTGAAGATAACAGGAACACTACCCACATCGTTTGCTTCTACAGTTAGAACTCCAACGTTTTCCCAAATACTAAGACGGTGGAAACCTTTGGTGAACACCGCCTTAAATTTATGCCTCGCAAGGCAACTTTGTAGAGGTCAATATTGCGGAGTATAGTTTATTTGTTCTACTTCCCTTCCTTCCTTCCTTTAGCTTCAACAAGCGCCGACATTCTGTCTCCAAAGCAACACCCCCTTAAACTTCTGCATAAACACTTAAGCAGTGGTTAATTTGCGGTCCCCGGCAAATTTATTCCATGTAGTATTGTTCTCTTCATTACTCAAGTAGTACCTGTGCAACAATAATTGTTCGATCGAATAGATACAATATACAACCCGCAAATCGAATCCCTAATGACTTAGTCATAAACACTGCTGCTTGTTCGTGCGTAGCTATAGTTTCAAAGTGAGGCTTGTGCTTTCACGATAAAAAGTGAGTTGATATTTTGATTTGCTAGGTCCAGCCTGATTTGTAACAAATGCTTTTGCTAAACATGTTTTGTCAACCGTTTTTCATTAACGAATAAGTAATGCGACATTCTTTGACAAAGTAAGGTAGAAAGCTACAAGCAAAGCATTTATCACTTGCTTTGCGTCTTCTTTAATTTGTTGAGTATCTAATTCAAAGCGGAGACCCATTTTGAAAAGAGATCAGTTGTAAATAGCTAAAGGTCTTGAGACTATGACCAGACAAAATTTCCTTTCGCAAGCTTAATTTTAACTATATTTTTTACCCTCTTGTTAATAATAACTTTATTTATAAATGAGTTACACAACTAGACTTAATGAAAAACCTTTTTTACATTTTCGTGATCGTAAGTGAACTCTCAGGTGCTAAATTTTATTGGTATTTTAAAACGCGTATAAGTAGCTGGATTAAGGCATTGACTTCTTTCGCTATTATCACGGAAAATTTATTAAGCAAATTAGCTTTTAATAATCTTATACTGTGCATTGATAACCCATGAAATAAGTTTGTAAAGAAATGATGCATAAATTTTACGCCGTCTCTCGATCCTTATTAAGAAAACAAGCATAAGAAATAAACTTTTATTCTCTTGTCAAACGTTACCAAATAAATTTGTTTTAATGTTTTAGAGGTAAAATGCTTGATATTAGCTCGTGCAAAATATCAAACTTAGCTTACCGGTCAGAAAACACATTAAAAACTTACAATAAAACCCAGCGAGCGAGTGGGTTTAACGAGAACCGCGTGCATTATCTTATGTTACTCGGTCTTGAAGCCAGCGAAATGATTAACAAACAATACAGCTAATAGAAACAAAGAGAGAAAATTGATGCAGTTCTAGATTTATTTTTTTTTCTTACTTTGATTTTTGAAATTGGTTAAAAATTAAGTTGTGTGGATGTATTAGACGAGTTTGCATGCTAAATATATGCAGAGAATATGTACATGGAGCAGATTAATACGCAATGATACCGCAGGGTACAAGTGTTATGCTCAATTGTTTCTTAATTTATTTCTTATAAAGTATCTCATAACAAGCAATTCCGGCCATCCATTTTTCCTCGGAAAACTAATAATCACACCCAAAAGGCTTGAAGAGATTTGGCAACCTAAAACACTGCTTGTTGCTTTTGCGTTCAACTCGCAGTATGCAATCTAGTTTAGCATTGCTTAATAGTTCCCGTTACAGAATTCCAATTTCATGATTACACAACTCCATCAGCAGATAGAATTAAAGAATTTCGCAAATCCATATTAATTAAACAATGAGACAACTCTCATGCCTTTGTTGCATGTATTTGTGCTACCGTTTGGAAGCACGATCGTGAAGCATGATCATTAAGGCTGCAAAATACAAAAGCTTATTTCATGTTATCATGCATAACGGCAATTCACAACAAAACTCAGTTTAGCTCGAACGCTTAAGGAATAATTGTTTTGAGTTTAGTCAAGTCTTGTTGAACTGACATTGCAATTAACTGAATAAACAGATTTGATTCACGTTTATACAACTTTTTTGCTCATAAGATCAGATTCGACATATTTTGCGAAAGAATCGCTAACTTTCTTGATTCACTTGGGGTCATTGACTTTCACAATGACAGGGACATTACTAAAGCTCTAACAGTTTTTGTTGCAAAGCCTTAGAAACTTAACGGGTTTAATATTAGTTAAAAACAGCAGCCGGCAAACCTCGCCGATATAGATCAGGTGTCAGAGTTGTGCCACATAAATTTACCGTGTCTGTAACATTCAAATTCATGAAGGAAGTTTAACAAAGCATTAATGACAAACTTCATTTTAAAAAGTTCAGCTTTTCGTGTCGTTATAAACTATACACAAACAGCATTAATCCATGCCGTGCTGTGCTGTGCCGTGCCGTGCCGTGCCGTGCCGTGCCGTGCCGTGCCGTGCAGTTTCATTTCGTTTTATGCCACTGCAAAGTTGAAAGTTGCACTCCCTGTAAAATTTACTGGTTTAGTAATTCTTTTCAAGGTCAAAGTATTATAAGGATTATTTGTGTTTAACGAGTTTCAAGTGCAAAACTCTGCTCATGCACGTCAAGGTCGGGTCAAGGCCAGTGTACCGATTGTTTGATAACTTTTGTATAATGTAATTTCTATCTATAGTTCCAAGTTCCAATATATTGAATACATTCAATTTTACTACCACAATTTTGTTGTGGTTAGCTAATGGCTCTCTAACTACTAGTTCGAAAAACAAATATCTTGAGTAGCTCATCGTTCAGAATAGTTTGCCGATGAATTATATATCGATAACAAGAGTGACTTTCAAACCGAATGCAAATATGGAACATACGTTTTATCTTGTCCTTTGAAACGATCAAATTATGAACGACAAAGAGAAAACAGATTATTATTATCAAAGACAGTGTTGTTTGCCGGACTATTAAGCTGTTTTGAGTGTATATGTGTGCAAGCCTAATGACAGAGACTTTTGGTCTTTTAGCCCAAAAATGAATGAAACGAAGACACATACATAACAATCTATCAATTGATCCTCCAAGAACTTGATAAGAACGGCTGCTGGTCTTGCCTATCCTTAGACAAAGACACTTTTTAAAAATCTTTGTTATTATTATTATTATTATTATTATTATTATTATTATTATTATTATTATTATATTATCCAAGCAAAGCTACAGAAGATGTAACACCCGCGCCACGCCTTTACTTAAAGAATTTCACTTGCTCCCAATATAACAAATAATCAATTGTAAGATTTTGCTATTAGTCTACAAGTCTTTGAATAAATTAGAATTAATATTTTTATTATTTACAAATCATTCTGTGTTAATCAAGGTTATTTATTAGATGCTATTCAGTAGTTCACTGTAAACAAGTCTTTTTGTAGAGAGGCATTTTATAATTTTTTAAATCTTTATTCAATCATATGCATTGCATTGCTAATTCACTGAATCAACGAAATGTATACAAAAAATCGTTTTAGAAGAGGTTCTGCTCGCATTTCCTACTCAAAATGACGAATGAAGCATAATGTGGTTAGAGTTCCAATAAAACTGTCGATCGAAAGTTAACCGCAACGTATGCATCGAACCGATTGTTTTTGATCGAGATAATACAAATAAATAATCAAACTTTAATCTTTTATCTATAAAAAAACGCATATAAAATTTTGTTTGAACAAAGCTCTACTTTATAACCGCTTCTTTTCTCATTTAACAGCTGTGAATATAATTCGTTGATTTGAAACTAAGAACTTGTTCAAAATCACAGATGTTATGAACTCAGGCACATTAAGGCTTGAATGACGTCATTAAATACGCCCTTTGAAACGATCAAATTATGAAGGACAATATTACCAATGTTGTGACGTCAAAGTCGGGAATCCAAAGGGAAAAATTACAAAACAGTCATTATTTCTTGAAATACCAGATCATTCATCCTGAAACTCTGCACTTTAACACAAACACAAACACGTGTTATAGAGATAACAGTTGTATTTTAATTTTTCCCTTTTGATTCCTGACTTTGGCGTCATAACATTGGTAATTTGCATATCTGCAAAACCTTAATACCTCAGCAGCCAAAAGAGTTATTTTAAGGAAATAAACGATATTTTTCTTCTTTTTCAAAATCCCTTTCTAACAGACCAATTCCATGATAGTAATATATACACTTCAAAGGTATTAAAGGTTTAGCGTATAGCCAGGTTTTCAAAGAAACTAACTGAATCATAGGTTGATGCATGGGACGATTCGTTAATTAACCACATATCGCTGCTCACTGACTAAAAATCGATACTGTAGATTAAGGGGCTTGCTTCAGTTGACATGTTTTTAAAAAACTAAACGAGCTTCCATGCAGAGGATATACCTTTGGATATGTGTTTTAAACAAACTGACACCATAAACTTTTGTTGTTTAAATCAATAAGTAATGCTCACACATTCTACTTTTTACAAGAAAGTCTGATTCATGAACCGGACTGAGGCTAAATTTTCTTTTATATAAATAGTATGGCGATCTTAGCTTTTTATGATATATTCAAACGTGTGTGTATTTCTTAGAAAATACAAGCTTCGATATTTGATATACAAGAAGCTTGATAGAATACAACAGAAAATATTTATTCCCGCAAAACCTTTTAAAAAAATTTCTGTGTATTTTACTGTAGTTACAAACAATGTGAGTATTCAGAAAATGAAGTGTATTCAGTTTTGTTTCAAGGATGAAATCTATCTAGTCCTGAAAGTAAGAAATACACCCAGTTCTTCCGTCATTGACCAATGCATTGGAGCCCCGTTAAACGACTAACAACGCACCATAAACAATTTGTTGTACTTATGGGTGGCCGTATATTATAGGGGTTATTAGACAAGAAAATGAAGGGGCCTTACACAAAAATAATCGCAAAAAATAAGGGTGGTCTTATGATGGGTTCCAACTCAATGTAACTCAACCGCGGCCGCAAAGAAAAAAAAAATATTAAAACTAGATAACTATTTCTTTTTTACTCTTAAGAAATAATTTTAAAAAGTGTAAAAATTTGATACACAGGAAGAAGATTAATAAACAATTAACTTTAGAGCATAACCAAATGTGTGAAATTGGCCGATAGCTACTTTGAATAAAGATGAGTGGAACGCGGAAAGCATGGGGTCGTTTTGTCTCTTTTTCGCATATTGCATGGTAGCTTTAGATTAAAAAATTTTCAGCCCTGGTCAGTGTATGAACAAATCTAAATTATCCTTACATAATTCGAATTACCCTATATACGACATTTGGTAATGAGAAAACAGGTTTTGATAAAACAGAGAAGAATACAACTGCCGAAAGAAACCGGAATGCCCACTTGATGGAAAATGTTTACAAACAAAATAATGTGGTCTATCAAGCGACTGTTGCAACCGTAACCAGACGAGAGAATTGTATGTTGGGCTGGTAACGAACTTAAAAGATAGATACAGAATTCACATGACCTCTTTCCGACAGACTTTAAAATCTCAACACATATGGCCTTTAAAAGACCTGAAAAAATTCTTCAACGTACAATGGAAAGTACTTGCAACATGCAAACCATACAATAGTATAACCAAGAAAAGCAATTTAAGCCTTAGAGAGAAGTTTTAATCATCTGTGGATAAAATTTATCTTATCTACACTGAACATAAGAAATGAGTTAGCACAATCATGCCCCCAAATTAACGGTCATTCGCTAAAATTCCAAGATTATGGCCATACGAAACAAGTCTGTAGCAATTAAAAGCAATGAATCGCTTTTGAAGACTTCGTTTACCAGGCTACAATACTTGATGCTCCTAAAAAGTTGAGCGTTCACAAAAAATTTTTTCTAACCACGTATTCAGAATATATATCCATTTACTTGTTAATGTATTAATACAACGCCCTTCTCTTTGTTAGATTATCAAGAGTAACAAACACCAACACCGTGCATCAATTTCAGTACAGCGGTATTTGAAACCTAACGAGATATATGTCTATTGCGATAAACTGCTTTGGTTAAACTATTTCCTCCCTACTTAAATGCAGTTCGTTTCACGAGAACACGCAAAGAAAGAATATGTATCCTTGAACCGAAGCTGAGCCAAGTTATTGTGAGCCTCAAATTGTTTTTAAGATCTTCTTAGTTTACAGGCTGCAGAAAGATGCATGTAAATTGATTAGCGGATCAGTATATAGTACTATAGAAATTTAATGTAGAGAATTAGATAAAGAATGTTTGATAGTTGGTATTCCGTCCAGCTACTAAAAAAACACGTTGAAGTATATCTCCTTTGTTCGAGACATATTGTTATTGCTTATGTGCAACGTGGGTCAGTCGGTAGAATCAACCTTAGGTCCATTTTTCTTGTTGCTCACCTTGAAGCATACAGAATAAAATTCTTTTATTTTATTTCTCTTTCTGCTTTCCCAACTTTGGAATAAAAGCTAAGTAAGTTCGGACATGTTCTTATAAGAAAACTGATTATAATCGATATCAAAACGTAAAATTAGTACCATCAGACAACTCTTTTGAATAAACTCAAAAAGCAACACGTTCCGAAGAATAGATATACAGTATTGATATGTTGAATTAGAGCCTTAGGCAAGGACAGCTACCTCAGTCCTCAGGTTCAGATACTGGTTAAAACATGACCTTAATCAGTTTGAACATCGACACGAACTGTTGGGAGTGATCGCAGGAAAACACGGTGATTGTTTAAAGATATATGTATTCGCGAATTGTATTGCAAAAACGCATTATTGTATAAGGTGTCTGCATAGCGTCGTCAACTAAAGATAGTCTCTTTATAGTATAACCCGCTCTGCAAATAAGCTAAACCCTTCAGTCTGCGGCGGAGGATTTAGTGGCCCATAAGGCCGGCGCCTATGTTTGGTGTCCGTAGTTATTAAGCGGATATGGAGTCTTAGACTCCTCCTGAACAGAACACTAAATAAATCTATCGCAGTTTAGCCCCTATAGCAGAAGCTGCTACTTATTTATACAGCTGAGACGACTGGAACAAGTAGGGTAAGTGTCTTGCTTGAGATCTGACCGGGGCTCGAACTTGCGACCCTAGGATTACAATTCGAAACGCTAACCGCTCGGCCACTGCACCAACGACTATTCTACAGTTAAAATACTCACTATTTCTATATTTTTTCATACTCGAAGTTTTTTTAAGTTTAATAATTTCGTAAGTGTACGTAAGTTTCGTATAAGTGTATATAAATTGTGTTGCGACATCATAGATTACTCCGATCAAGCGCAGCTGGCTTCAATGAGCGACATAAAGCAGGGATATACTCCGCTAGGGGTTAGAAAAAATTAACCGAGTACATGCACATGCCTTTCACTTGGATAAGATTAGAAGCAAAGCCCATTAATTGGCTAAGCTTCCGAGGTATTGGACCACGAAGCGACACCACACCTAACACAAGCTAAACGCTTCAGTGCCCATGGCATTTTCTTTTAGTTCATAAAAATCCGTGCTCTAAAGAACAGTTCTAAAATGTGCTGCTTTTGCTCTTAGTCAATGATAGAACAATGAACGCGACAAGACAGTCGAAAAGCATAACGAGATCGGATTTGGTCTCGTTTTTTCTCAACACTTTCTTTACGTTCAACTATTTTTACTGTACTTTATCCCTCTCTAGAAACACGTGTTGCACCAATTTGTTCTTTTACAAGAATCCGACCAAAGGAGCGGCTGATTGTGTTTAGGGTGTATTAAGCGATGCGTGACTGTTGTTTTTGTGGAGCCCAACCCAGTAATCTTACAAAAATACATATCGATGTCACGTGGCCTTCTAAAAACAATTTGGGAAGATAGAGGTTTGATAAATCGATTGTGCGAAACTGAGAAATATGTTAGCTGGTATTGATTGAAATAGTCAAATAAAGAAATAATGATCAAGGAGACGAAATGTTTGTGATCATTGTGTATATAAAAGTGATGTTCAAAAGTTATAGATGAAAATGATTCTTCATCTTAACTAAACAATTAAGAGAAGATCTGATTGCTTGTCATTTGTCTGTTTAGTTATCAACTGTAAAATTTTCCTTTGTTAACTTAGGATTCAATTTTTTTGTACTAAATACAAAGAGAAGATTAAGGGTTTATTAAGTTTAAGTACATGCGGTAAATCATAGCCTCATTTTGTTTACCAGCCATTTTTGTGACCTTCCCATCATCAGTTCGCTTCACTAGTTCTATACTTAACCTCAAGGAGAGAAAAGCACTTATGAAAATATATTAAAACCCAGGCAAATATTTTACTGTGAATAAAGATATCTGTTTAAAAAACAACTTTTTAGATGAAACGCTCGACGCTTTTTGGGTCGAGAACGAACAAAAGTTAGTATATTTTACTAACCAACTTTGAAATGCTTTTGTACAACTCTAAAACAGTACTGCATGATCGAGTTACTTTGCATTTGCCTCGAGATATTGTCAACGGAAATATACTAAAAGGATTAAACAAAAACAAACTTCTGAAACGAAGGTTTTTAAAACCTTGGTATTAATTCTTCTGCTCAATAGAGTGACAAATCAGCGACGAAAAATATTGGTGTTTCAACGCCGTTGAAAACAAAGCGTGTCAGCAAATCAGTGCATAATCTTCATACTCTTAGTACACTAATGGATTGCCAGTTTATGATTAACACTTGTTCTGTTGCACAACTAGACTGCAAGTTCATAAATTCAATGTTAGTTGTTTTCATTATCTTCCAAAAACTCTACCGGAAGAATTTAAAACTTTCAACTTTTATCAAAATTCCAACTAAATTGTTAATGGTCTCGTAAATTTTCTGGGACTGATAAGTTTTATGAGCTTTGTAATAACCTTCTTTATTTTTGTAACATGATTTATGTAACTAATTTAATAATGTTCTTGGTCTATATACCATGGAGGTATATTTTACAGAGTGCACTCTCCTTTTATCAATAGACTAAATATTGATTGATTTGCTGCTAGTTATTAAGACCACGACTTTGCCATATAATCCCTCTTAAATATTCCTATTTCCTGTTGTCCTCTCTAATACATGCTGAAAAACATGTCCTTTGAAGCTGTGAGGGGCCCTTTTCTAAACTAAACGAACCATAGAAAAACAAAGTACTTATCAATGTATATTGAGTCCCTTCCATGTTCTCTCGCTCATCGGAAATCTAAAGCTGTGTAATTAAACCTGAGGAGCGTCACTAGCAACTGAAGATTAAGAACTTTCTATAAGTTTACTCTTGTTGCCTGTTACGTTTCTCAGGGAATCTTGACAAACTAATGCTTGGATTATTTGAAATTCTTAAGCTCGTGTAAAGTTTCAACTGCACAATTTTGTCGAGAAAGGAAACAGTCTAAATCTTCAAAAGCCCCTTTTTATATTTCATGAAAAATTTCCTCTCTCGTTTATAAGAGCAGAAACAGTGTAGTGAGACAAGTTAATCCTTTTCACGTACAACTTATGTCTGAGAATTACAAAGCCATGCGCGACCAGCTATCCTTGTAGGCCAGTATTCGAAGACAAACTTGTCAACAAAGTCAGCAAAAACTATACAATACACAAAGCAAGAACCTTAAACAAAGAGATGCAAAATCAACAGTTAAACTAACCCTTAGGTAACACCACGCCCATTAAAGACGACGGATTTGTTAGTGTTGAGTACTCTTGATTATTCCTCCTATTTCTCTAATGGGGACGACTCTTGTTTGTCGTTTTAGTGTCGCTGTCATTCTTATTACCCGTAGGACATAGAGAAGATTGAACAAGCATTAGGCGACCGGTTATAGAGAAATAATAGGTTTCCGGTCGGGGAAGCAATATAATTTTATTCATTTCTTTCGGACTCCATTTCAATGGTTTGCATAGGTAGTGGTCAAGAATAAACATAGCGAAGGAATTTATCTTATGATTATGTTGATTCAACAAAAATATATAAAATGATTATTAGACTGGCTGCTAAAGGTTTGAACCGCACATTAGAACGGCCCGGCACAAAACATACAAATATGCATAATTATGTAATATTGGTAGAGCTCAAAGAATCACTCAGAACTTCGAATCACGCAACCCTAAAAGACACAAACACCATTAGTCTCTGCTTGTTCATCAAATCTGGAAAAGCAAATAACATCTTTCTTAGTTTAATTGTTTATTGCTACCGCATAACACGACAAAGGTTTAGAGTGCGCATGTTCGATTTTGTTTAGGGTCTGTTAAACTTCCTGTCAAATGTTTTTCTCTGCGCATAACATCTCTAGTCTCGGTTTCCGTTTTACTAAATGAATAGACAGGGCGGATCAGAATTGCTGCTTGAGTTCTGGTAATTATGCTGTTAATTTTGAATAGGTTCCAGTTTTAAAATTTAGTTGTTATGACTTGTTACTTTCTATACCACTTCCACTATAGCGTTGCAGTCTTTACGTGTGCTTGTATATTTGTTGCTAATGCTAGTGCCGAAAAATTAACATAATAAACTTGGTTTTTAAAAAAATTCAAATAACTAATCCTTTTTGTCGAATGACTCAAGGATCAAGTTTAGACTCAGTAACTTCAAGCTAAAACTGTAAGATTGCAGGCACAGAACTTCATAAGTGCTGAGTCATGCTTATGTCAGTCAACAGGTTCCCTTTTGAATGCTGTGGAGGATGCTAGCACAGTTATTCCTCTTTCTTCCATGAGTTTTCCCAACTCTATTTCTCCGAAACATCGCTGAGCTAATGCAATATCTCAAAGATAATCTAGAACATTTCAAAATCCAGAATGTCACTAGAAGAGAAGAAGTGATTGGTTGTTTTAAGTTTGACAAAAAGGTAACTTTACCATGCACAGGTCTTCTATCACACTATCGATTTCCTGCACTTTGATTGATTGTACACATGTTATTAATACAGCTAAAAGGAATGTATGTAGTCCAAAGGCTCTATTAAACTCGATCGAACTTAAAATTAGATCTGTTAGATTTCGTAATAAAGGACAAATATTCCAAGCAACAGATATATATATTTACAAAGTTACAGTCTAGCATAATGTAAAACGTGATAATTTCTACCACACCACACAACATTACCAATAGAACGTTAACCCGTTTTAGTTAATCTAGAGCAGCATACATGATTCACCAATATGCACAGTCACTATAACAGCCCTCAGCTTTCTAGTACAAGGCTTGGTTGTTCAAAGGCTTGTTAATGTTAACCCTGGGTGGAGCCAAACTCAAGCAGTAATTTCTTCTCTAAGAAATTAAAGGTTTACGATACTTTTCTGTTCCACGAAAAAAAAACAGTTCCAAAACTACAAATCAAATAAGTGTCTGTAAAGTTGGAAGCAAGAAAATAGGTTAAAAATTTTACCCTGGGTCTAAGTGCTGATCGGCCTTTCAACAACTGGGCCCTGATTCACAAGTTTGTGTAATCTGCCAGATAAAATTTGGTTGGATAAAATTGACACAGCGTCTGTTCTTCACTCGTGCAGAGTTTTAAAACAACCCCGCGAGAAGGTTGCTGCCTTTGCCCTAACAATTGTAAATGGTTAGACCTGAGTCGCGGCTTCTCGGATAAGGACGATAAGCCGTAGGCCCAGTTTCTCGATCTGCTTTGAAGTATTGTGGGTTCTTTAAGTGATCCACTATAGGAAATCGAGAGATGAGTGGTCTACGGATTAACCACTTTGTCTGAGAAGACGCAAAGATTTAACTGTTTGCAAATGTTACAGCCCCGGTTACTCCGGGGTTAAAAGGGTAGGGATGTCTAATAAAACCAAATCATGCAGTCTCAAACAGTTTTACCCTGGGTTAGTGCTAATCGGCCTTTGAACAACTGGGCTCTGGTAATGATAAACCCTGGGTTAGTGCTAATCGGCCTTTGAACAACTGGGCCCTGGTAATGCTCAACCCTGTGTTAGTGCTTATCGGCCTTTGAACAAATGGGCTCTGGTAATAATGATAAACCCTGGGTTAGTGACATTCGGCTTTTGAACAACTGGGCCCTGGTAATGATCAACCCTGGGTAGTGATAATCGGCCTTTAAATAACTGGGCCCTGGTTATGATGAACCCTGGGTTAGTGTTAATCGGCCTTGAACAACTGGACCCTGGTAAATGATCAAGCTTGGATTAGTGCTAATCAGCCTTTGAACAACTCAGGTCAAACCTTAGGTTTAAGTTGGTTGTCATCTCAACTGAAAACGTACCGTAAATTACGGAGAGCAAGCCCCGGGGCTTGTTATTGGTCAATTAACTGTTCTGCTATGTTTTTCTGGAGGGAGATTACAATCGGGATGGCTTATACAGGGACAAAATTGAGTTTTTAAGCTAGTGAGCTAAACAATGACTTATGATTTATTTAGGTACTCTGCAAACGATCAGTCGCATTCTTTATCATCTGTGACGAAACACCCCCACTGAAAATGACTTGTTATACAAACAATGCGCACACAATTGTTATTATTATTATTATTATTATTATTATCGATGCCAAATATACAACCCCAAGGGTCTATTTTTGGGCCTGCTTGAAACAGTTGGTTCGCTCGAATCATCATTGTCGAGCAGTTTCGTAATAGTATATCTACCCTAAACCACATGCTTAATTGTAAACCTAATTTAGTTATTTACACTTTATTTTATTTAAGATTATTGTTATATGTTATTTATCATTATTATTATTTTTATCATTATCATTATTATTATTATTACTATTTGTATCATTGTTTTTTTTATTCTTATTTTATTTTACTTTATTTGATACAACTGCTTGATAAATGTGGGGAAAACAAAACGCCAGTGCCCCTAGAATGACGTTTATAATACAAAAGAAACACACGGTATTTTAAATATTTCACAACTTTCGGGTGCCCAACCACGTGCTATAATTATGTTTTAATCAACATCTATTTAAACTGTAATTTATTTAAAATAACTTAGTTGAATAATGTGGAAAGAAGCATGTTGTTGCTCTAAGACACTAGAAGTAAAGGGTGGAATCAACTAACTGTGCAATAAGAGTTGTGAAGCTGCATTCCTAGGTGATCACGTTTTTCACCCGTCACCATAACGATAATAATTTAACATAATATTTTAACAGAGTTACCATTTCAGTTATAAAAAATTACTATCAAAATGGGTCCTGTGTCCACATAAGATAAGTAGAATATGACTGTAACAAATATATACAGATTAAATAAAAAAACTATAAAAAGATACAAAAAACATATGACTATAAAAAAATTATGTAAATTACAGCTGGCACTGGAAATTAGGATTCTATTAAACATTACACATATATTCATTGCAAAAGGTTTTCCCTTATTCCTAGTGTTATAATTATAAATATTTCGAGTTCTCTGTTAAAGATGGGCTGACAAATAACTAGCTAGGGGCTTTTCCATCAAGACATTTTTTAACAAGCTTGACAATACGTTTTTCTCTTTTCGTCTTAAGAAGGTCCCAGATGGGACATTCGTTCAGTGAACAAGTGGGCCGTCTTTAACACTATCTTACCACCACGTCTTTGCGGGCGTTCCAAATCTTCTTCGTTACCTTTGCCAAATCCATGGAAAACAGCAGAACAGTAATTCAGAAATTGCAAAATCTTTGATTTGTACAATCTGTTCGATGGTTTAGTTGTTAATTACAATCGCATTCTGGAGAACATTCCCAGTGTTTTTGAAACTTCCTTATAATCAAGGATAGGCTGGAATCCAAAACCACGCTTACATATTTAAAGGCATCACAATGTTTCACAGCTTCTCCAAGAGTTATGTCTGTTCCATCGGTATTCTGGCGACGTAAACTTTGACGTGTACCAAAAACCATAAACTCAGTCTTCTTTAAATTCAAGATCAATTTAATTTGTTACTTGAAAGCCACTTAGACAAATTATTTTAAAGTTCCATATTTAGCTGTAATTCTATTTTTATCATCTGCGTAGCAGAGAAAAATATGACCGTATCAACTGACTTAGTACATCATAATTTTACACAACTTGAAGCATTTAGGTAGATCATTAATATATAATGTAAAGAGAACCGCCCCCAATATACGTCTACCCTGAGGTAGTCCATTTAAAACTGCTAAGGGATCTAACAACTCATTATCAAGTGCAACAACTTGAAATCTGTCCGATAGGTAGCTTGTAAAAGTTCTTTATGTGGCACAGTATCGAAGGCTTTCCTGAGATCTAGTAAACAGAGCACCCGTTAGCTTTCCAGTACCTGCATTCTTTCAGATTTTATCATTGCTTTGTTTGATTCAGAAAGAAATAATAAATTTTTTACCGTGGGGAATCCAATTTGTTTCAAAATCTTTTGAGTTTTGTGAGCTCATTTTAATATAAGAGATTATTTTGCTATATTAATAGCATCAATCCAGATACCATTTTTTATGTATACGCAATCATAGGGACAGCAGTGACCATTTGAAAAGTGGTAGCGCTAAAAAATATGGCCAAATTATAAACAAAGTTAAACAAATGCTAGAAAATGTTTGCCATTTACCTTGCATATGCGCAACATCTCATCTCAATTGAACTTTGATTAATATAACATAGACGTACTCATTAGTAATGCTATTCAATACAGCCATCGTGTTAAACAAACCTAGGTATTTTTGCTACGTTTTGAAGCTGCTCGCAAAGGCACAGATTTAATTAGTAAAATCCATGTTCTGTCCATCTCAATTGTTGGAGTAAATAGTAATAAAAATTGTAAGGCTATAGCCCTACCAGCCCCCCCCCCTCCACAAAACAGTTAGAACACATGATCTAAAACCCACTTTAATTTCAGCGAGGAAGGTTCGAGTCCCGGTTTCTCGGACAACAGTGATGGAAGTTGGAAAAGGTGCTATACGTTTTTTTACTTAGTTTTATTTCCATTCCTCGCCAAATTTATGTGAGCCTATTCGTATTTCGATGAAGATCATCTTTTACAAAATTGTTTTGTTTTCGAAATAGCTGATTTTTATCTGTTGAAGCAATTGTAAATATGAATTGTATACTGAGCGTGTGAATCTTGGATAAACTATACAACGACTTTGTTTAAATCCCTGCGCTTATTTAAGTAGGCATTCTGTACGGCAAAATGAAAATGATAATCAAGAAATGGAAAAACTATAACCTTAAAACATAAAATAAATGTTCTGAATTACAAATCGATTAAAAGCCTTTAAACTTTTATCGATTTTCTTGTTTTTTACTTAACCGAACAAATTTAGATTAAAGCAAAGTTGATATGAAATTGATTAAATATCAGTAACGTAATATCCTATGATGAGAAATGCTTTTGCTTATATATATCAATCAGACTACTAGGAAGAGTTTTCTTTGAGTCACTAATATTGTAATATCCTACGATGAGAAATGCTTTTGCTTATATATATCAATCAGACTCCTAGGAAGAGTTTTCTTTGAGTCAGTAATATTGTAATATCCTACGATGACAAATGCTTTTGCGTATATATATCAATCAGACTACTAGGTAGAGTTTTATTTGAGTCAGTAATAACGTACTATCCTACGATGACAAATGCTTTTGCTTATATATATCAATCAGACTACTAGGTAGAGTTTTCTTTGCGTCAGCAGAGACCTTAAGCAGCGACGGCGCCAACACCGACGATGGCGGAATTAAGAAAACAATAGTGAATACAATAGCTGCACGTTGGATTGCACCGTGCTGGTCACCTGCACGTCGTCGTCTTTAAAATTACAACGTGAAAAGCTCAAATTTAAACTAATTCTAACGACTTCGGGAACTACAAATAGAAAATTTTCCCATCTTTTTTTTCTTTGTGCAGGGAGCTTTAATATTTTTTTTGTTCACAAAGCGTCATTAGGACAATAGAGAAGGCAAACGAGCCAGACATGGTCTAAAAGGAATGCAAGAAATATGATTGCATTGTAAGTCATCGTTGTTGATAGTGCCGCCATCGTTGCTAAAGGTATCTAGTACTCAACGAGACGCGAAGCGACGAGTTGGCTGTTAGGCTTGTTAGATTCATAAGAAAATAACAACGAGTAGTCTAGTTTAGTAGAAGCCAACTTGTGTACTACCTTCGAGTTTAAACCGATATCTTTTGTTAAAATACGAGAGTCCGTCTTTGTTCCTTTTGTTTAGAAACGCCACCACTTTCTCTATTCGCTGTCTATCGCTCAGTAGAGCCAACAGCCAATCAGATTAAAGCATTCGTGATAGTATATGTTAGTTGTTTCTACCAAAAAAAACATCAGATTCAGGAAACGCTCAGTGCCTTCTCTACAAAATTTTCATTAAGCCACGCTGTTTCTATCCCAAAAATGTAATTGTGTATAATCTTCACAATATATAGTAGCTAGTCCATTTGTATACTCCTTAATGTTGAGGTGTCATATTGGCAGAACACTGAAGGCGTTCTCGATGAGATTATTTGTATAAAAATACGAATGGGCAGGTTCAAACTTGCTTGTAATAGTGTATTGGGCTTAGTTTAATAAGAGAAAAGTTATGATTACCTAAACTGCATCGTATTTGATTCGCTCTTATTTGAAAACAACGGTGAACTCAGTTTTAGCTTCTTTCTTGGCATCTTGAGGTGCGTGGCTTCAACGCAGACAAAACTAAAGACTTGTGTTTCTCGTGAGCTGCTTAACCTTGCAACGATATTTCCTTTTACGTTATATGTTATTTAAGGTCTGAAAGATAACATTTGCTTCATCAATGAAATTTCTCAATTGAAAAATGATATCGCTTTCTTGTTGAAATGTGCATCAACATCATTAAAAGTGGTCAGCTTCTTGTTTGAATAAAGAATACTTTGTTTGAAAAACATTTGTTTTCATCTTACAATAACTTCTTATGACTATTGGGAGGAGCTCAGCGTTTTCCTTGAAGGACTGGAAAGGGAATGTTTTCTTTCGTGTTCCATAAAAGTAAAGTTAGTAATTCAAATTGATTTTAGCCTTACTTGCCTCAGCTCGAGATTTCTGAAATGTTCCGTGCATTTCGTGCAGTATCATAAATGATCTTTGAACAAGTTTTTAAAATACCAATATTAGTTGTGCCATCCGTAACTAAACTATCCTTGCCCTTAGGGCTTTGTAATTTAAAGGTTAGTGTAAGAACCTTTATGCAAAAACAAAGAACAGAACACTGGAATCTAGATGATATTGAAAAAATATTAATTGTTCTTTGAGTTGAATTAGGCATTTCTCCCTGCTTTTCTCTCACCTATTTTGTTCATTAGAGCTTGTTAATTTTTCTAAGAGCTTGCCATATATGTTTGATGCTAGTTTCTTTAAAAACTGTGCTGATATATTATCAGACCCATCAATCTGTTTTTCTTTGAAACTGCTGTAAACTTATAACTACCCTGTGAAAATTGCGTAAACCAAAGTTTGGGAGGCGGTTTTTAGTGTCAGCTGTTTTTCCTAGTATTTAGTAATTGCTTAGAGGAAAGCACAAATTAAATATTTGTATTGTCTAAGTAATTTAGCCATTATGATAACATTATAGGCAATATTTACCAAAAAATGCACTTGAAAAAGATTGCTTTACAAGACTGTGATTTTTTTACTTTTAATTTGTATTGCTTTCATTTTCTTGTCTAAATGTCAAGTTTTTGGTACAACCTGCAAACTATGCATCACCTATATGCTTCTTGATCATCTAATATGTAGAATAGATGTTACTAAAAATACAAAATAACCTATATTTTTTTCCATATAAGACTATCCTCAATGTCTTGTGGAGTCTTGCGGGCGCTGTCCCAGGATGCTATTTTTAATCTACTCTTTTTGGAAATGACCGAGAAAACAAAATATGTTTGTAAGGTCAGGCTATAAAAGAAGTTGGACAGCTCAGGTACAACTCAGGATCTGAGTCAGTGCCCTCCAGAGCTAAGCTACTATGGCGAAGTTTATTCTTGTTACACTTACGCTCGTTTTTTGCCTTGCCATTTTGATCGAGTCCAGTTTGGCCCATGAAGACACTAAGGAACTTGAGATCGCTCTCGCTGATCAACCAAGCTTACTTAGAAGGTAACCTTTTATTCTTTTCAGTAGATTTTTCGTTTTAGAAAGTTTTAGAAAACTACATATATATATATATATATATATATATAAATAAATAA